>BQNB010037374.1:0-49488 GCA_026074375.1 Tanacetum coccineum | reverse complement strand
GTACAACGACAACACATCGACTCGCCCAAGAAAGATTTTATTAAAAAATTATACACTTTTTAATTTTTACTAAAACTGTATAAAAATTATACAATTTTTTATTTTTAATAAAACTGTATAATTTTTAATAAAATTGTATAATATTTTAATTTTAGTAAACTGTATAATATTTTTAATAAAATCATTCCCGGGGATGAGTTGATATGTTATCGTTGTACATTACAAAATTTTTATTAAAAATTATAATCTTTTCCCTGGCGACATGTCGCCCGAGCTAATAAGTTTTTACAACTAACCACATTATTTATATATTATACAAAAAAGCATGTGATTGTTCACCTTTGATCGTGGACATGCATAGTATAGTTTACCATGGGTTTTAGGTTTATACGATTCTCGCAGAACTACATCTCCGGCTCTACAAGGACACGCAAAAGCTTCATATGGTACCATCTTCACCATAATAACAGTGTGATATGTTTGTGGTTGTGATGGTAAGAATGTGTGTGATCTGTTGGTAATTGTGAGGATAGTATTTGCTTTTATAGTAAAAAATAGGTTTTTGGAGGGAGTATTTGGCGGGAGTTTTTGGCGGGAGTATGAGATCGTAGAGAATCATCATGAAGAGGAAGATCAAGAAGGAAATAATTCACCAGAAATTGAGACACTTACTTATCATGTTCTAGCTACTTATAGGTGATTTCTAAGTAGTTTTTCTACCTTTGATATGACTATCATCGTTATAATGAAATAACATCTCGACTTATCCGTTGAACATCTAATGTGTAACGATAACATCTCGACTCATCCGTTAAACATTTAATGTACAATGATAACATATCGACTCATCCGTTAAACATCTAATGTACAACGATAACATATTAACTCATCCGTTGGACATCTAATGCACAACGATAACATATCGACTCATCCGTTGAACATCTAATGTACAACGATAGCAGAGAATCATTGCGAAGAGGAAGATCAAGAAGGAAATAATTCACCAGAGATTGAGACACTTTCTTTGTTTCCTATTCATGGTGGCTCTCAGTAGTGGGAGGTTACTATACCACGCGAATGGTCGGGCCTCATATGTATATTACGACTGATTTCATATGTGTTATCTATGTTAACTAGTCAATTATGTAATTAATTAAGTAGTACTTATCATGTTCTAGCTACTTATGGGTGATTTCTAAGTAGTTTTGCTACCTTTGATATGACTATCATCGTTATAATGAAATAACATCTCGACTCATCCGTTGAACATCTAATGTGTAACGATAACATCTCGACTCATCCGTTAAACATCTAATGTACAACGATACTAGTTACAAACACAATACAAAACGGTTTGTTAATGTAAACAGGGGTTTAAGGTATGAGAAAAATAACAATGATAAAATATTTACCAGAATGTAGTAGCTTACGATCAAAAACTGAGCAGAATTTGCTTTGATTGAAGGAACTGATTAGAGACGTAGTAGCTTACAATGATGAAATATTTACAAGAATGTAGTGTTTTAGGTGTTCAATCAGTGTTGTTGAGGCATGCGCGTATGAGATACGCGCATACTTAAAAACATAATTATATAAATATATTTTTTAAATATTAATTATTTTTAATAAAAATATATTTTTTTAATAAATACTTTTTAAAATATATAATTTTAGTATTTTTATAATCATATTTTTTATAGAAAATAAATATATAATTAATAATTAAATATTTTTTTAAAAATAATTATAAAATTATAAAAAAAAATTATATACGAACCGACCAGAACGAACCGAGAAACCGGACCGACCCGGCCGAAACGAACCGATTATATATTTTATAAAAAATAATTGTAAACAATAATTATAATAATAATTATAAAAAATAATTTTAAATAATAATTATATATTTTATAAGTATCTTTATAAATTATTATTCATATAATATATAATTATAAAATATATTTTATAAATAATAATGATTTAAAAGCTGAAATAAATATTTTAGTAAAACCTTTCCCGGGCGACATGTCGCCCGGGATTCATTAAAATAAATATTTTAATAAAATCTTTCCCGGGTGACATGTCGCCCGGGATTCATTGCTAAACGACAAAATACTTAGTCACCAAAATTTTCATTATCGCGCCATATTGACTAAACGACAAATTCTCAATCTTTCCCGGGCGACATGTCGCCCGGGATTGTCGTCGGGGATAAAAAAGGCACTAAAACCAGATCTGGTACGAACCACTTAGAACAAAAAACTGATACACCAAAAAAATTATAACCGACGATTGAAAAAGACCACTCACCACCGCCACTCCCCATCACCACCACCATGCCACTCCCCATCACCACCACATAACCCACCACCACCACCAGTCACCACAGAACCCACCACCACTCACCACCGCCACACGAGCACACGAGCACAGCTGAGACCTCCTTCTCATCCTCTATAAGTTTAATTCTTCTTCTTTTAATCCTCTAAATCATGATTTTTAAATCCTTTAAATAGTTGATATGTGTGAAAACACATATCTATTTTATATCAAAATAGTCCCTAAAAAGACGAAATTGTGCTTTAAACGCTTGAATATTTCTTGTTTTGTCTTTGTGATTGTGTAGGTACGGATAAAGCAAAAATCACAAGAAAACGATCAAAATCAGACAATCACGGACACGAGGAACGGAAGAGCACAAAAGGAGCCAAGGATTCTATAGCAAAAGGACAAAAAGTCAAACCTCAGTCAAACCTTCAGTCAACTCTTGGTCAACAGAAGTCAAACACTAAAGGACAAAAATCCCAAAAGTACAAATCCAGTCCCTCAAGTTTTCCTAAATTTCACAAATGATCCCTAATTAAAATGGGCCTACCTTTCTTATTATACCCGAAATAACTAAAACCCTTAGCCCTAGCCCTTTACCCTATTTCCTAGCCCAAAACCAAAAACTGTGGCCCTTTTCTCAAGTCAAAGCCCAAATAGCCTGAGTCAAACTTATACAAACGCACCCTTTAGTTAAAATTAAGCGGGAAATGAAGTTATACTGATCATGCCGATTGCAATCCGGAGGAAGATATTTGTTTGATTGAAAAATTATTAAATAATGACCCGTTTCAACTTCCTCCGATGGACCTTAAACAAAGTGAAATGACCGAGGCAAAATCTTCAATTGAAGAGCCTCCGGAATTAGAATTAAAAGATTTGCCGTCTCACTTAGAATATGCTTTCTTGGAAGAAAACAACAAGTTACCAGTAATTATTGCAAAAGGTTTAAAAAATAATGAAAAAGATGCTCTCTTAAAAGTGCTCAAATCTCATAAACGAGCCATTGCTTGGAAAATCACCGACATCAAGGATATCGACCCTCATTTTTGTACATACAAAATCTTGATGGAGGATGATTACAAACCTACGGTTCAAAGTCAAATACGGGTTAATCCAAAAATCCACGAGGTAATCAAAAAGGAGGTCCTAAAACTTCTTGATGCCGGTATGATTTACCCGATCTCAGACAGCCCATGGGTTAGTCCAGTGCATTGTATTCCAAAGAAAGGTGGAATAACCATTGTTGATAATGAAGAAAATGAATTAATTCCCACACAATTAGTTACCGGGTGGAGAGTTTGTATCGACTATAGGAATGGAAGTCCTGTGCATGTCATGCATACAGAAATAGATATGGACAATTGTTGCCAAAAAACTACCGGAACTAATATTAACCTTTCATATAACATCCAAGTCAAATCTATGGGGGGTCATTAGAAAGGTTCGATAAGTTGACATAAAATCCTCTCCGCACCTAAATCAACCAAGTTAATAACCAATGTTAGTACACATACTTTCATTAGTTTATTTATTAATTTATATACAAGATTAGCAATTACCTTTGTAGGGTCCACATTCTCATACATTAAGAAATTACCAGTAAATATGGAACCCAAAAACATAACGTTATTTTCTCTACACATTGTCCATCCCTCAAAGCACCCCCAAGATTCAAAGGCGATAAATTAGCCTTCTTACCCTTATTTTTAGTTTTATTACACGTAGCTATGGGTTAAATTTGTAGTAGGAGGTTGTTCCGTGAATGGAGTAAGTTTATACTTGCTAGGAAACTGTTCCCGTTTTTTTCCTCGATTCGGAATATTCTAAAAAACAATAATTAATAAAAATTAATTCTTCAGCATGGTTCTTACTATATAAATCATATTCTATAGTGAAAATATTATTTACATGGTCAAATATTCCATCAACATCATGATGCGTCTCAATAGTGGTTTGAAAATTTTGCCTACCCATATGTGATGGCACCTGACCAAATGAATAGTAAGAACCATGTTGCGACGATGTACCAGGTTGCCAATACTGAGTGGCCGACTAAATGCCGACATCTGTCTTTGCCAATCAGATGAACCAGGTTGGGACGGCATTGGGGTTTGGAAATTCGGTAGCGTAACCTATATTTGAAATATGAGTGCGTATTTACATGTCCCTGGAATGAAGACAGCCCACTACCAATGAACACCCCATAAATACAAAATTATATATTTACATACAAAACCTTCATATTAAATGTACAAAAATTTATTCTTGCATTGCTTTGTGAATTGACTAAAATCGCTCAACCCATAATGTTGTTCAACAATAATCGGTTCTTTATTCTTTTGTCTCACCGGTTGAACATTCATTTCCTGCCTAAATTTACACATTTCTTCCTTAATGTTATCAACTTCTTTTTTATTTTGTTCAATTTCTCTTTTTTGTTCATCGAACTCTCGGTAAATATCGGATGGAATTTCATACATATTTTGACGGCTTAAATCAAAAGGTACTCGTTCAACTTGACCAATAAAGCCGTCAAAGTATGCCTTACTAGAAATCCACCAGTCCGATCGAGCCTCATTATCGTCTGGTGTCAATCTCATCAATCAGACAAATATACCTTTTAAAAAAAGGAAATTAATTATTAAATAAATAACATAATCAACTTAATAAACTACTAAACTAAATAAAACTCACTTGAAAAAAGGGAATAACCATGTCTCCCAAAAACCTTTCCTTTTTCTTACTCCAAGCAGCAACTTTGGGATACCGATTGTAACGATCAAAATACCTAATCGCAGTTACTCGGAAAGACTCTAATATCCAAGTCTAAAAAAACACATTGTTTTAATTATTTTACATTATACATATAACTTAAATGGCCAATTAAAAATTATAAACTTATTTTTGACATACCTTGAATGCCCAAGTATATCCAAAGATTGAATACGTTTTTGCATCATCTTCATTTGTAGGCTCTTTCAGTATGTCAAAAATAAGTTTATAATTTTTTAATTGGCCATTTAAGTTTATATGTTTATAATGTAAGAATAATTAAACCAATTGTTTTTTTTAGACTTGAATATTAGAGTCTTTCCGAGTAACTGCGATTAGGTATTTTGATCGTTACAATCGGTATCCAAAGTTGCTGCTTGGAGTAAGAAAAAGGAAAGGTTTTTGGGAGACATGGTTATTCCCTTTTTCAATGATTTTTATTTTATTAGTAGTTTATTAAGTTGGATTATGTTATTTTTTAATAATTAATTTCCTTTTTTTAAAGGAAAATATGTCGCTGCAGATTGACACCAGACTATAACGAGCTCGATCGGACGGTGGACTGTTCTATAAAGCATACTTGAAGTCTTTATGGTCAGTTGAACGATTTTGTACCTTTTATGCTAGAGTCCGTCAAAATAAGTATTGAAAGCCCACCGATATCTTACCGAGAGTCGATGAACAAAAGAGAGAAATTGAACAAAATTAAAAAAGAAGTGATAACAAAAGGAAGAAATGCGTAAATTTAGGCAGGAAATGAATGTTCAGCCGGTGCGACAAGAGAATAAAGAACCGATTATTGTTGAATAACATTATGGGTTGAGCGCTTTTAGTCAATTTCAAAACATGCAAGTATAATTTTTGTACATTTAATATAAGGCTTTGTAAGTAAATAATATAATTTTGTATTTATGGGTGTTCACAGGGTGGTCTATCTTCATTCCAGGGACATGTAAATAGCTCATATTTCAATATAGGTACGCTACCGAATTTCCAAACCCCAATGCCGTCCCAACCTGGTTCATCTGATTGGCTTTGATATCAAAATAAATGTATAGATGTAAATGTTGTTCATAATTTAGTTATTCACTGTTGGATCATAATCGATTCTACAACAAATGTCAATGAGATGGTTCTCTATCATCAAAGTTGCTTCATCACCGTCGTCAGACACGGATCATCACATTGTCTGGGTCGATTCATTTTTATGTGTATTTCTTGTCAAGACGTCATCGATCAATTCGACATCATCTGTTAGCTCCTATTTCATCACTTCGTCCAATGTAGAGACGATTCTATGACTCCAAATTGAGGGAAATTATATTGATGCAATATCATTGTCAATTGGTTTGATCAAAGGACTTGTATCCTAATGGTACCTCATGTTTTCTATGATGCTCCTCAACCAAATGGTTTCCTGGTTCAAGTCCTGCTTAGGACATGTGAGATAGTTTGTTATTTAAATATTGTGAGATAGTTAAAATTGTCGTTCTATAAAAAAATTGTTAATTGGTTTGATTTTTTGTTGCTGAAATTTCTATTTTAAGTGGAATTTAAAGGATGATGCTGAAAAGAATATCAAACCAAAAGAGTGTGTCAAACTCAATTTAGTATGAAGTTTGTAAAAGTCTTTTGGTTGTTGGTGGTTCTACAAGAAGAACAACACATAATAACAATAGGAAAGTAAATAAATATGAGTAGTTGTTAAACCAAACTCAGTTTATGAACCAAACAACCATTTTGAAACTATTATACATGTTTATACACTACAACATTTACCACTATCCCTAGCGCCAAATCCAAGCCTTCCCGAGCGACTTGTCGCTGAGGATATAGATCTTGGGTGACATGTCGCCCGGGAAAAAGTTTTCATATACGTTGACTTGTCAACTTTTAAAATAGCTTTTGTCGTTTAGTGATGGTTAACCCGGGCGACATGTCGCCCGGGATTGCTCTGCGATTTTTTTGTTCGATTTTCCCGGGCGACATGTCGCCCGGGTTTACTCTACAATTTTTTTAGTGTCTGTTTTCCCTGGCGACATGTCGCCCGGGATAAGTCTGCATTTTTTTATAGCAGCCTGCATAGCAGGCAATTTCTAGATTTTTTTTTGGAATTTTTCTAGAAAAAATCTACCAAACATCAAACTTGTATAAACCAATATAGACTTTATCCAAATACATCACAACTTGTACCAAAATACAATACAATATAACGGATCAACGCATTTGATCTAATAAAGCTAAATCATCCAAAATCCTAATAAATATAATATAGTCTACAAAACGGGGCTTTCTAGTCACAAACCTTGCATTATTCGCAAGATTACAGTCTATATTCAACTAGGATAGGGAAACAAATGTTTTACACAAGGGTCGCCAAGATCAAGTTAAAGAAAAACAAAATTGCATAAGAACTCCATATATAAAAAAAAAAACCCATCTCTTAACTATCGCCCATCCTCCTCGTCAGCCTCTAATTCCGTCGCGTTCTCATCGTCGCCATCTAATCATCCCCGCACCCGTCACTCTCGATGGCATTACCAAACTCAGGTGATGACTCATACTGTGTAAGCATCTGTGAAAACTTGTCGTCACTTCTAAAAATCTTCATCATCAAGTTCACATGTTTGGTTAGGTTCTTGTTCTTCTTTTTGAGCTTTTCGACATCGGCGAAGTTGTGCATGCATTAAGGCGGGGGCGGACTGAGGACATCTGTGGCCCGTCGCGACAATACCCTACCAACACCGGGAAGGTGCCCCCGCTGCTTGCTCTTTCGATCCAGGGCGTTGATCACTTCTTTAGTGTAGGTCACACCCGACGGGGTGTTGGAGGCTAGACCCTGCAACCTTAATATCTCCTCCTATGTAGTGACAAAAACACAAGATAGTTAATATATTAGTCGGGTTGCTACATTATTTCTTGACAAATCATTAAAGTGCGTGTTTTAAAACAAAACTTACTTATATAGCTTGGTCCTTATCCCGCGTGAATACCCTGCCAACAGTGTGTGTCACAAAGAAGGTGTGGATCAGCGACGGGTACTCCCGAGTGGCTGAGCTCTCCATCTGTACATACACACGTATATAAGATGAAACAAAATTAAAAGGACAATCACAACACACCAAAGGTATAATCAAATATATATGTATATATGTATGTAAAATAATTATAATATTTATTACCACCTGATCTTGAAGGTGAGCAAGTGACCGGGATCCCTGCCGGCATACGACCGTGCTCTTTGCCCGGTGTTGGAGATTTTGAGCGGCTCGGGCTTGGTTCCTGGGATCATTCCAAAAGGCAATCTGGGCTTCCCAATCTGCCATAATTGACTAGTTAACATAGATAACACATATGAAATCAGTCATATAATTCCATTATGAGGCTCGACCATCGCGCCGGTATAGTACCTCCCACTGCTGGAGATTACCTTGAATAGGAAACACAAAGGAAGTGTCTCAATCTTGGTGAATTATTTGCTTTGATTTTACTCTTCGCAATGATTCTCTTGCTTATCATTATACATTAGATATTCAACGGCATGAGTCGATATGTTATCGTTGTGTATTAGATGTCCAACGGATGAAGTCGATATGTTATCGTGTGTACATTAGATGTTTAACGGATAAGTCGAGATGTTATCGTTACACATTAGATGTTTAATGGATGAGTCAAGATGTTATTTCATTATAACGATGATAGTCATATCAAAGGTAGCAAAAACTAATTAGAAATCACCTATAGTAGCTAGAACATGTAAGTTACTACTTAATTAATTACTAAATGACTAGTTAACATAGATAACACTTATGAAATCAGTCAGTTAATATCCATTATGAGGCCGAAACCATTCCTGCGCGAATATAGTAACCTCCAATACTGAGAGCCATCCATGAATAGGAAACGAAGGAAGTGTCTCAATCTCTGATGAATTATTTCTTCTTGATTTCTCTTTCGTAATGATTCTCTGTTATCGGTTGTAATTAGATGTTAAACGGTATGTGTCGATTGTTTTATCTTTGAAATTAGATGTCATCGGATGAGTGATATGTTATAGTTGTTCATTAGATGTTTAAAGGATTGGTCAAGATGTTTTCGTTACACATTAGATGGTTCAACGGATGTGTCGAGATGTTATTTATTATAAACGATGATAGTCTATATCAAGGTAGCAAAACTACTTGAAATCACCCAATAAGAAAAAAACTAAAAAAAAAAAAAAAAAAAACTAGTCTAGAACATGATAAGTACTACTTAATTAATTACATAATTGACTAGTTAACATAGATAACACATATGAAATCAGTTGTAATATACATATGAGGCCCGGCCATTCGCGTGGTATAGTAACCTCCCACTACTGAGAGCCACCATGAATAGGAGACAAAGGAAGTGTCTTAATCTCCGGTGTATTATTTCCTTCTTGATCTTCCTCTTCGTAATGATTCTCTGCTATCGTTGTACATTATATGTTCAACGGATGAGTCGATATATTATCGTTGTACATTAGATGTCCAACGGATAAGTTGATATGTTATCATTGTACATTAGATGTTTAACGGATGAGTCGATATATTATCGTTACACATTAGATGTTCAACGGATGAGTCGAGATGTTATTTCATTATAACGATGATAGTCATATCAAAGGTAGAAAAACTACTTAGAAATCACCCATAAGTAGCTAGAATATGATAAGTAAGTGTCTCAATTTCCGGTGAATTATTTCCTTCTTGATCTTCCTCTCCATGATGATTCTCTACGATCTCATACTCCCGCCAAATACTCCCTTCAAAAACCTATTTTTTACTATAAAAGCAGATATTATCCTCACAATTACCAACAGATCACACACATTCTTACCATCACAACCACAAACATATCACACTGTTATTATGGTGAAGATGGTACCATATGAAGCTTTTGCGTGTCCTTGTGGAGCCGGAGATGTAGTTCTGCGAGAATCGTATAAACCTAAAACCCATGGTAAACTATACTATGCATGTCCACGATCAAAGGTGAACACTCACATGCTTTTTTGTATAATATATAAATAATTTGGTTAGTTGTTAAAACTTATTATCTTTACTCTTTAACAGCCTCGCGAAAACACTTTCGGATGTAAAAAAAATTTATGGAAAGAGGAACGAGTCTGTCTACTGGTTGGTTCTCCTAGAGCTTCAACGACTCCAATTTATTCTCCAGGATCTTCATCGACTCCAATTTATTCTCCAGGATTTTTATCGACTCCAATTTATTCTCCAGGATCTTCATCGACTCCAATTTATTTAAGAAATGCAGAGTGCTCAAACTGTAAGCACTTGCCTGATAAGATAACGGTACTCGAGGCAACGATGGATATGTATATGCATCTGGAACAACACACAGTTAATTCAGCTGCACTATTTCATGAGGTTTACAATAACATGGGAAAACTTAATTTGGAGTAGTTTGTCATTTGAAATGTAATTTGTATGCTTTAAGCGTCAGTTTGTAAGTCTCGTATGATTATCGTTCTAATATGTTTAAGTGTCTGTTTGTAAGTCTCTTGTGTTACTACAAGTGGTATGTATAATATTTAACTAAATGAATGTTTGTTTTTGTTACTTGACGAATGCGCATCTTGAAAAAGTATACAAAATACACACTATATTTTTTGTTAGAGTATACGGAAAATCGGACCGAAACGAACCTAGAAAACGTAGTGGTTTTTATATAGTTGTTATTTATCAAGTGTATAATTACAAGTAATAATTAATATAGTATTTATATATTTTATAAATAATAAACAACTTAAAGTCAAAAAAGTCAACACACTATCCCGGGCGACATGTCACCGGGGATAATGTTGACGAGTCAGCCCGCCAAGTATAAGCCCAAAATAAGCTTATGAAATAGAAGCCCAAACCAAAATAAAAGCCTAATTCAAGTTTCCCGGGCGACATGTCGCCCGGGAATGCTCTGGCCACGTCACCGAAATAAACCAATAACCTTAACAAAGTCAAACGATGTTTCCCGGGCGACATGTCGCCCGGGAATCTTAGGGCCACGTCACCTTCCAAGTAATTAACGCTAATTATTTACTTAAACCCGGTGAAGTTTTGGTAAACAGTTTCCCGGGCGACTTGTCGCCCGGGAAAGTTGAGCGGGAAAATTTGCCGCTTAGTTTTTTGGTCAATCTTTAACCAAAGTATCCCGGGCGACATGTCGCCCAGGAAACCTTGTTCAAAACTTTGACTAAAAGGTCTATCAGAATTGGTGTCACGTAGGACGCATTTTTGTCGTTTAGCTATGTTTCCCGGGCGACAATTGTCGCCCGGGAAATCATCGTCACCTGTTCTACTTTTTCTTGTAGTGATATTCCATCCCATTACTAAAACGATACTAAAAATGATTCTAAAAACATACCAAACAGCCCTTAGAGTTGTTACACTTTTAATCCCTGATCCTTAAACTATTATACAAAGGGAAAAAGATCCTCTCAAGTTGTGGTCAAACATGATACATCATGTTAAGTTTGTTGTGAGTGTAAATAAATTAGTGAGCCCTTTATGTGACTACTGATATGTGAGTGTATACAAAGACAACAAAACTAATCATAAACTATTATGTGACTACTGTTACATTCAAATATAACTTTTAACATGCTACGAAAAACATTTTAAATAAAAATGTCAAACAATATATAATTCAGTAATCAAACTCAGAAAATTTTTATTTTGATATATGAATCCTGCATATGTGGTTCTTTATAACTCTTTTTTGTTCATTCTACGCTCTCTGAACAAAAATTTTGCATGTCACACTACCCGCTCCATTTGCGGGAATAAATATATTATGGTACATATGCAATGACATAAATCAATAAGTACACTGGAACTCCAAAATTGTTTTTTATAAATATGTAAAACAACCATAAACAAGTATCTAAATAACTACTCCCTCCGTCCCATATTAAGTGTCCACAATGGAATCTTTTAAGTCTTTTTTCCTCAACTTTGACCATAAATATTTTTGTTTGTGTTATATAATATTGAACGAAAATTCTACCAACGGAAAATATATTCAAAACTCTATCCATTCATATATCTCACATCAAGTATCATATAACATAAGAAGAAATCATTAAGGTCAAAGTTGAAGAAAAAAGACTTTGAAAAAGTCAAGTGGACACTTAATGTGGGACGGAGGGAGTAAAATCAAACCCTCAGACTAACAAGGAGGCAAAATCAAATCAGATGGTTGTTTGCATGGTCATCCCTCAAAAGAGACGCGTCCCCCATTACAAGATCGTGGTCATGGTTATGTTTAAAGACTGCATAACTTGGTCGTATACTTGACTGGTTCCTCCTCTCTTTTTTGTATGTGAGTGTGTGCCATTTAATTATTTTTGTGGGTATATTTGTGTTTAAGCGTGGTATGTTTTTTTTTGTAACCGTGGTCGCCTTATTACACTAACTTGTCATGAAGAAGGTTATACTGAGTTGGCGTTGATGTGGTAGTATGATGACACGGTTACATTATGATTCTCGTAACCTGTATTAAAGCTTAAACTCAACTACTTTAGGTGTGTCATAAATCTCATTTATGTAAAATGATTGTTAAGAATAAAATCTATCAAATATGAAATAAATAAGTAAATAACTATATGAAGTATCATTATAAATGAGCGATTGCTATAATTTAGTTTTAATAAGGGCTTGATCTAGAGGCTTATTTTTACATAAATTAGTCAAGTCATATGCCAACTAGCTAGAGTAAAATATCTCAAAATATCTGTACTTTAGGCCTTTAGCAAAGGGCAAATGCTTCTGACTTTCGTTAGATATGATTTGAGAAACAAAAGTGCATACATTACACTGACCTTTTTACTTATTTATGCATATTATTATCAAGCACTGATCAAAGGCTTGATAGTAATAAAAAGAATATGCCCACAATTTACAATTCGTGTACCCCTTCAGAAATGTATTGGGACAACATATAGTGTTACTTGCATCATGGATGACATGATACTCCTACAATTCAAATCTGAAAGAATCTCACCGTTCAATGAAATTTTGTTGTATCATCAATCATGTCATTATATGATAAATTAACATAATAAGTAATCAAGTATGGTTTTTATTTATAAATAAAATCGATTTCGAAGTGCAGAGTGCAGACGACCCTTAGATGTTGGTAGAGTTTTAGATTTCATTTGAACTCCCTTTGCTTCCTCGCTGAAAGGACGGATTTAAGTCTAAGTCGGGACATGTATGAGGTATGAGGTATGTGTTAAGGATATTGATAAGGTCATTTATTTTGGTTTTCGTAGCCTTTTCACCTAAAAACTGAAGGTGTTGGATCATTCTCAAGAACTGCACAACTTAAGCATAAACTAAACAAATGAAACTGAACTGTCTTCACTTCTACTTGTAATTCTTTCTATTCTGTGTATTTAATTACGTATAAAAACAATGTATTAAAAAGAAAAGGTGTCACATGTAGTGGAAAATATAAAGAAATAAAGTGGGACTTGTAAAGAAAGAATTGTTAAAAGGATCGACTGTGAATAATGGGAACAAATAGCCAAAAGACACACAAACACAGCCACTGTTTCTTTCTTTGTTGCTAATGCGCATATATTCCTTTTGGATATTCTCTTTTTTTTTCTTCTAACTGCGTCATGTCGCCAATTCTACTTGAAATCTTTATGCAAAATGTGCTATATTCGATTTAATTATTATAAGCCACTATTTAAAACTTTATGAGAATTACTAACAATACAATTGTTGGAAGAGATAATACTCAACTGAACTTGGCATACATGCATGGAACCTGGTTTTAGATGGTCAATAAGACCGGGTGTACTGGTAGGTTGACAAGTCGGTTGGTCGCTTTGGCCGACGCATCGGCCACCATTACAAACCCTCTTATGTGACGCTTGTTGATGGATAAAAGGGCCTGAGAATCCACCAATTGCTTAAAAATATAACCTATTGCATTAACTGAGAATCACTAAAACTGTATAAAACAGTCACGTAAAGTTATATTGATATACGTGAAGGTCAATCGATCTCGTGTACTCACTAGATACATATCTTGAGGTAAACGGCCTGAGAAACGGTTAGAAACGATCTCATGACTCCTAAATGTATCCACGTTTCAAGAGTTCAAGGTGAATGATCGGCACAAAACGTCTATTTGTATCAACAACTTGATCCAAGGTTCCCAAATTCTATGCGACAATGTATTAACGTCACGATGTATGGCATGCTAGCCTCAATACAATTGTCGTTGAAGAAAACATCAAGAGAAAAAAGAGAATTATCCATAAACTCTTTCATATATCAGTGAACCAAAACACAATTATCTAATAAACTTTATTAACATCATCAAATATCAACAAGAGAAGGAAATAACCATAAAAAGTTTGTTAGAGCAAACGGTGTAACGGCGAGAGCCCCTCGCCGTGGCTGAGGTGGCACCTCGCCGGGCTTCGCCGCCACACCGGCCCCCCTCTTCGCCGAGCTCTTCGTCACAAAACGAATCAATAGTTCCGTTGGAAAAAGTGGGCCCCCCATCCAAACTATCCGTTGGCAACGGATATATTAAAAAAAAACTTTTTTTATTAAAATTAATTTTTAAAATCTATATATATCCAACACTTTTATCATTTTAAACACACACAAATACATTCAATCTACAATTCAATCTACCTACAATAAAAAAAATGTCTCAAATCCCAAATGACGGGTTTCCTAATCTCAACTTCTCGCAGCTCCTTAACACAAGTAACCCGAATCAATCGTCATCCTCGAACCCGTCGACGCCATCTTCACAAAACTCTATCGGAAGCTCCTCCCAATTCTCATCCGGCCAATTCCTTTATGCTTCACAATACTTTCCCAAATGACACCCGAACAAATCTACTTTCATCAACAACAAGCGTTTCAACAAGGGCAACTCAACACACAATTTCAAAATTTCCAAACCCAAAATGTCCCCGAAACACAATTCAAGGTACCACAACCACAACCACCACCAAAAGAAACCCGTCGAAAAGGAAAACGAATGGCAAAAAAATCATCCATCCCCGCGGTTGATTTGTCCGCGGACGACGACAACATCGAAGACGAAGAAGATGTTGTGATGACGACGACAGCTCCGACTCAAACTTCCGTGCGTTGGACACGTGACGAGGAGAAGTTATTGTGCGAGGTTTGGGTCGGAGTTTCCGAGAACAATGATATCGGGAATGACCGAAACGAAGAATGCTTTTGGGGGCAGATTCATGACGATTTCAACAAAAGTACCAATGGCGTTTCTCGTACCAAGAATATGATAACGGGGAAATGGAATCGGATGCACCCCGATTGTCAAAAGTTTCACGCTATTTACAAAGGAATAACTCGTAAAAGCGGTGAAAATGACGGTGATGTTTTGGAAGCTGCGAAGGCCGAATATTCGGCTTGTAATAAGGGGAAAAAATTTGCTTACGAACACGGGTGGAGGGTGCTCAAAAAACACCCAAAATGGGACGCAGCGGATCACTTTGACTCGGAGGATCACACGGAAATATTCGGTCCAGATGCTCGGCCTCGACCACCGGGTAAAACGAGACCCGCCAAGAAGACAAAATCAGAAACAACTGAGAGCAGCGCGGGTAGTGGTTCGGGGTCTATGAAGGACGTTTTAAACGAGGAATTACGCCAGAAGATCCAAGCCGGTAAATCGGCGTACGAGGCAAAGAAAGTTAAAGAACAGTCGGCAACGGAGCTAAACGAGTTGCAGTTTCTCACGATTGATGCCGACTCTTTGCCTGAACCAAAGAAGACAATTATCAAAAACAAACAAGCACAAATAATGGCGAAATATCAGTTATTTCCGTAGTTTATTTTTATTTTCGTATTGTTTTTTTATTTTCGTATTGTTTTTTTTTATTTTCGTATTGTATTTTTATTTTCCGTATTTGTAATTTTTATTTTATGAAATGAATTTTAATTTGTGTGAAAAATGGAAAAGAAAATAAAATTGTGAGTGGGTGGGGCCCAAATGAAGAGGAGAGAGAAATGTCATGAGTGAAAGGGTGTTTTTGTGTGTTGTGTTGAGCTGAGGTGGCAGCAGTGGGCCCCAAATGAAGAGGTAAAACCTCTTCACTACACTAGGGGTGAGCATATCGGACCGTCGACCGGAAGACCGGACCGGACCGAAGGTATTTCGGTCCGGTCCGCGGTCCGGTGTTTTGGACCAATTTGGTCCTCGGTCTGGTCGGTCCGGTCCGACCAAAAACCCGAAGATTAGCCGTGTAGGACCGGACCGGACCGACCCGGACCGTACCATTTCGGTCCCGTCCTCGGTCCGGCGTTTTGGGTACTTTCGGTCTCGGTCCAAGGTTGGTCCGGTCCGGTCCTTGGACCGTGCTCACCCCTACACTGCACCCTTTACTCTAAGAATCACTCATTCCATTTATTTCTTTTTCTTTCCTAATTTAATATTAACACATTTTAATTTTAAATTACATATTTAATAATATAAAAAATAATATATAAATTAAATCAAAACCCAAATCTAAATCTAAATCCAAATTCAAATCCTAATCTTAATCTTAATCCTAATCCTAAACCCATCTACAAACCAAACGGGCCCTTAGCCTACCGACTCACCACCAAGGCACATCTAATCGCTAGCTTGATATAACCCTCCAAAAATCAACCGATATAGCCTCATCACACTTTACTTATAACCACCGCCAAGCCAACTAATAGGTTCTCACTCGGTGCATTACAATAATACATTCTGATTACATATTATCTTTTCTCCTAAGAATGCTCAAACTCTCTACTGTTTAAAGTAGCGTAGTTGGAATCACGTCATACAAAGAGTAACTACACTACAGAAACCACCATGGCTACACGTTGCATTATCCTTTAACTAGTGAGTTAACAAGTATTTATGCCACGAAAACATCCAACAGGTGAAGATAACCACGAAAACAGCACAAAAAACAACATATGATTACCGCATCATTTTCTAGAGCCTTGTAGTATCACTCTTCCTTGTTTCAGTTGTCATGGTTCCGTTTCTATCCTAAAGTTAACGCGTTAAGCATACAGTATACAGTGATACACACATAGCCGCATACACTAAAAAACTTTAACAGAAACAAATAACTGTAATAGATACAAATGCAACACGACATCATCCCAAACGATATCCACTACTAGGTAAAATAACACTCACCCCTACGCATATGTAAACACTCCATCGATCCTCCTAACAGAATAAACAGTAGGACTAATAACTATATAATAAACTCGCAACTACTTCGTATAATATAATTTCTCTCAATAGCAGCAATAACTATATGTGATAACCACGAAAGCAACAATCAACTAAATCCTAAAAAAACATTGACTAACTAGTTAATTGAAGTAATGATAATATATAAAAGATAAAAAATAGACCTGAAAGACGTTCCCTAGGGTTTTGCAAAGCTTCGCGAAGAAACTGATCAACAGAATCTTCCAACAACAGCTCGTTAACAGAATCAGTTGTTGGTGAAGTATGAGTGATGACGTCAGTAGGCTTTGGATTAAGCATGAGTCTGGTCATGGCGACGTCTATGTCAGCAGCCTCCCATGAATCTGCGGCGAGATCGTCCGCCATGGCGGCGGCCGTTGTCGTTGAGGATCGATTTGTTGTTGTTTGAGGTGAAGTGGTTGTTATGATGAAACCCTAGATTTGATTAATTGATTGATTTCATATTAAAGAGATGAAGAAGAAGAAGAAGATGATAGGGTTTGACGATGAGGGGAAGCGTGCCGCTTCCTTTGCACGTGTCATTATTAATTTTCTAATTAATTCAATGTTGCAATTGGGTCCTTAGTTTGCCACTATTGTAAATACAAGACCTCCTTTTATCAAAATTGTTACCTACTTTTACCTTTCCTAACGGGTTAACCTTTTTAACTGTTAACCTTTTCTCCGCTTAACTACAAACATACCTTACAACACATGATAGCGGACCTTTGGAATGAGTCACTTGAGCCATGCTTGGTTCTTGTCGGAACAATATTTTGGATTGCTTAGGTTTGGAAGAAAGTCCACCCTACTTTCGAATGCAATGACGTGTCTAGAGGAAAAAAATAGCATGGGCTGAATAGTCACTCACGCATGTCAATTATGTGTGTTACCGTTGAACGTGGTGTAAACTAAAGTGTTCAAAAGGTCATACACATGATACCGCATGGGCCAAGCTAGTATACTGATAAAAGATCAATAAAATAAGCGCATTATCCTGACTTAAGTAATATAAATCGACTTAATCACCCACAAGGTCATGGACTTGATTCACAATGGAGACACTAAGCATGCTTTCTATTTGGACGTGCATGTTCATCTTATTGCAGATTCGTCTCATCATCTCAGTGCATGTTCATTTTAAGATACATATAAGTGGCAAAAAGTGGGTCGAGTCAAGTCGGGTCATGTGGCTAGAAGGATTTGAATATAAAAGTGTCCGGATCAAGAATTGTCATTTATGACCACGCGACTAAACGAGATGGTTTTTTTTTTTAATTTGAATGAAAAATGAATACACTGCAAAAAGGTGTCATCTCATAAATATTACTGAACTGAATATTAAATAATCAGCACGTTTAAATTGCCACGTATAAACTATACAATAATATAATTCTTAGATGTTGAAAGTGTGATCAAACATGAGCGAGTTTCCAAGCTACTTATAGGAGATGCAAATAGGCTCTAGCTATGAGTGATTTTATAAACAAATAACATGTAAATAAATATAAATGACAGTGGAAACAAATCACCCATACGGATTCATAGAGTCATATGATCAGTTGAAAGAATTATAAAATGTGTACATTTGAAGCGTGATTCGGAAGATTGCAAAGAGACTTTCACCAATACCCAATCTATCTAAGAAACCCAAGTGAACAACTAAGTTGTTCACCTCTAAGTAGAAACACATTACACTTCCTTGTATACCACTTTGATTATAGTCTTTTAAACCTTAATGTAACAATAAGCCTTGCACTACTATTAGAGCAAAACTACGATCAACTAAAAAACACTCTTGTTTCATGTATGTGTGTGTGTGTATGTCGTGGGTTTTGAGAGGGGAGGGGGAAGGAAGAGTGTAATCTTGGTTAATCACTCATTGGTCCTCGTGTTGGTCATCACCTATTGGTGCATTAGTTGGTGACCTCTTATTAGTTCATTTGTTGGTGATCTCTTATCGGTCTAACAAATAAGTTGCCAATTGCACCCTCAAGCTTACATACCTTGTCCTCTCTTCCCTTTAGGTTTAGTCGAATCTAATTAACTAAGTACAAGCTTATTAATTAGTTGTCTGTTATTCACCCGAGTTACGTAGGTTATCTATAACGTATATACGATAGATACGATATATTAATTAGTACATCTTTTGTATAAGTATGTGGCCACATAGGCTCACATATGTCTAGTCATATAATTATTTATTATGACACGAGCATACTCCAACACTAGCAGGCTCCTACATTTAAACCGTAAATCATGAGGGTGTCTTATGATTTTAGGTAACCATTGGGCTAGTGTCTCACGATCCCTAACTTGATGAGAAATCTTTGAGAGGGTGTATGATCGTGGATTTGACTTGGTCTTGCATATCTCTGATATGGTATCTTTGAAGGGCACACCTCAAAGGCTCAGATGGTGCTGGGCTTCGATTGACGGATTCTCTTACAGTAGCCATTGTTTGAGAATGACTTTACGTCAAAAGAGATTTTAAGAGGTTTACCAAGTTATACAGAATATGGTATTCGATGGAGTTCAAAAGGAAGACCTTTAAAGTGTTTCACAGGGCACATCACCATTACATACTTAGGCTCGAAATAAATATTCGACGCGAGGCTAACACGTGTGTGTTTTAATTTCGCCTTTTTTTATCTATACTATTTATAAATGTTTTTCACCCTATTGTTAAATTGTTGAATGTTGAAAATTAATAAAACTATATATGGAACTAGAAACTTTTTGTAACACCCCCAAAAGCAGGTAGCAGCGGAATGGTAACATTGGGGTGCTACGTCAAAGTACAACAATCAAGATATAGGAAACGACCTTAAATGGACGTTTTAAGATAAGATTCCATTCGATGCCATAGCAAAATATCAGAGTTCATACATTAGGTCCCATATGTTTTAAAAGAGTAATAAACATTTCAAGTACATATTTAATTAAACAAAAGCTTCATAATACTCAAAAGATGACTTAAGTTTTTAAAGATAATAAAAGTTGCATTGAATATAGATAAAACACAGAATCCGTCTTCATTGATATCCGCCACGGCTCCCGTCCAATCTTCATACCCTAGGACCTGAAATTACATGCTAAAAGTCAACACAAAGGTTGAGTGAAATCATAGGTTTATCGGTAAAAAGGGTGGACCACAAGATCGAAGTAATAGTAGACTCTGAAACACATTCAGTAGTCCAAAACGTTTATTATTGCACTAAGCTCATGACCCCGAAGCCTTAACTAGATTTGTGCCCCAGTCAGAATATAGGATGCTTGCCAACAACCTAACACCTCTCAATGTTAAATGCACCTTGATCAAACTAGTGACCCAAGGAAAGGTGGGGATTGTCAGTCCCGATAGATCTATCCACAACACTCGCGCTTACTACAATAGCAATTAACGGTTCATGATAAATAGGGACTTCACGGCAATAAGGTAACTTAGCAATAATATTCAGGCAGTAATCTGGATAGCATACACTTTGTAAACACTTAGAAAAACACTTGTGTCCAATAGTAAAAGTAATGTAATTCACCCCGTAGATTTTGTAAAACAATCACGTAGTAAAAAGGGGGCTATGAACTCACCTCAGCGAATGAACGGATAATGAATATCGAATAAGTAAGCACGTCACGCAGACCGAATGCGACCTAATTAAATATAGGTCGTATAAGTATAATGTATTTATAATAAATACTACATCACATGTTATAATGTTACACCACCAACTAATACTTTTTGTTTAATTTGTAGGTCGAAACGATATTCAAATCGTACTTGTTAAATAATATCCATGTATTTGTACTCGTAAGTAAAATAGTATACTTGTCCAATTATTTATTTATTTGTCAAAAACACTTGGTTTAACATTCTTATTATTCGTATAATGTTATCGCATAAGTAGTTTAATCGTTTTGTAAAATAATATTTATAATGCTAAAACTTGTATAAATATTATAAGTGATTCTAAAATGTTTTCGTAAAATTTTATAAAAAAAAACGAACCAACACTATTCATGTCAGGAAAAGTGTCTAGTTTACAAACTATACATCCGAAAATTATGAAAATTGGCAGGTTTATGTAAAATGTCGTTCCGAACAACTTTGTAGTTTTACACATCGGCTCAATCAGACCCGAAGGCCCTCGAAACTGAGTTTCAGTAGCTGCTGAAGCATTTACGGTTTTTCAGCTTTTATAAATAATGTTCGATAACTTTGAAACGTCGTATCTTACTCGTTTTAGCTCCGTTTTTAGCGATTCTTTCGAGCACGTTCTCGTAATTAAAAGTTATATTTATTTATGATGTTTTCCAAAAATAAATGTTCCTGATGAACAGTAACTTTTTATAAAATTATTTTTATAAAAATGTAATCTGGAGGATTTATATTTCGAATTAAAACAGTAAATTTTGGTATTTTACAAAAGTATATATATATATATTAACTTTGTTTCATGACTTTTTAGCAAGATTAAAATACCACAAGTCTTCTGACTTGTCAATTGCACTAATTTTACATATACTTAGTGTCCTCTACTTCTAATTCCAATATTTGTCCAAAATTCACAAGATCATCAAGTTTACATATTTACTTTGTTTATAAACTTTTCAAATAACTTTTCATATCATTACTTCATGTATACTTGTATAGATAAATCTAACACCTGTGTGATGTATATACTTCATACTTAGCATGTTCACAACATCATAGCATGTGTATACAAAAGTGGTTCGAGCCATATATTAGTGTAGAAACCATTTTTATAACTTAATGAAAAACCTAGGTGGTGATTAACAATATAATAAACATGTAATTTAAAGTAAATAAATAAAATGAAAGAGTAGAGTTTTTGTGTAAACCTTGAGTGAATGAAAAAGATGAGATGAACACACTAATCCTATGCAAACCCTTATGTTTGATCTAACCTAAACCCACTTGATATTACTTGATGTCTTGTTTGAAAAATCAAAGTAAACTTGCCAAATAACTAACCAAAGCTTGGACTCCCTTTTCTTTGTGCTACTGCCGTGGACCAAGGATAAAAAAAGAATGTGTGTATTTGATTTTGCTTGTGAAATGAAATGTCAAGTCTTCTACTTTCTTTTATGGTCAAAACAAGTATGACATATACATTAAACAAATGGTTTAGGGACAACATAGGACAAGATAGGTCAAGTATGTAAAACAGTGTGTGTTTGGCGTGTGAAATGAAGCAAGGGAGACATAAGGGTGGCTAAAATACCAAGGGTAAATCTTATTATATATTAAACAAAGTAGAGTTAGTGGGAATTTTATGTGTTTATTTATGAGGGGCTGATTTTTGGGATAAGGTTGAGTAAGAAATAAATAAAATTTGGGTATTGGGTATAATAATGGGTATTTGTTGAAGTGTAGATAAGTTTTGGTGGTTCCGCGAATGCCTAAATGTATTTAATTGTGAAACGTAAACGCTTTACGTAACCAATAAAAAAATATAAAAGTTAATTATTACTTTCGTAAAGATAAAATAATATATTGCTTGCTTGACGAAAACTTTAATTCGTTTGGTGTCCGTTTACGTTGATTGTTGATTTTTAGCTTACGCGATTTAACTTAACACTTAAAATTAAAAGTAAACGCGTACGAGAAAAAAAAAATTAGCAAAATGGATGACGTCGTAAATGACCTGAAAATACAGAATGTTACAATGTGTGTGTTTATCGACTTGTTACACTGACTTGTCGACCTCCCGTGATAAACCCTTTTGTTGCACTCATTATTAGTACAAGATACTCCTAGATCACCCTTGTTAAACCAATCTATGTTTTCACCCAATGCTATATGTATCGTTACACCATTTCGCCTTACCTCACCATTTTGCTTATTGAAGGAACGGTTCGAGATCGATCCGTTGGGTTGGAACCAGTTAGGTGTGTTTGAAAAAGTATTTTGAGAATTTTGAGGTTGTCTCCACCTAAGGTTTGGGTGACTTTTGTAACATCCGAGAATTTTTGAATTTTTGAATGACGATTTCAATCTTTGACTTTTAGGGTCTGGCTTGACTTATAAGAACGATCATCCAAATCACGTTTTCACGACTCGAACTCTAAAGCAATTTGATGTGGAATGACATTCCTGACAACTTTTTGGTTTTGCCCGAGACCTGGAAACGAGCCGAAAAGGGCTAAAACAGCACCGCAAACATTATTCGAACAATATACAACGCGGACACACAAAAACAATTAATTTTGTTTTTAGTTATCAGTATTTATTTATTAAAAATATTAAATAAATTAGTCTCCTCCGGTTAGAAGAGCCTTGTCCTCAAGGCTCAAGTTGCGGCACTTGAGGAAGGTACGGGTTCAGAGAAAAGATGCGGATACTTCTTTTGAAATTGGTCCTCACGCTCCCAGGTATACTCAGCTCCTTGTCGAGAGTTCCAACGAACTTTGACCAATGGAATTCTTCTTCGCTTTAGCTTCTTCACATCCCGCTCTACGATCTCAATAGGCTCTTCGACAAATCGCAGATTTTCATCAATCTCGATCTCATCCAAAGGCACCTGAACATCTGGCTCAGCTAAACATTTCTTGAGGTTCGACACATGAAACGTGTCGTGGACACAGCTTAGCTCCTGGGGTAACTTCAGCCGATAAGCCACCGGTCCAACATGCACCAACGATTCAATGTCCCACATATCGTGATGCTAGCTTTCCTTTCTTACCAAATCGTACCACTCCCTTCCATGGAGATACCTTAAGTAACACTCGGTCTCCAACCTTGAATTCAAGAGGCTTACGCCTCTTATCAGCATAGCTTTTCTGGCGACTCCTAGCCGTTTTCAATCTTTCCCTAATTTGAACAATCTTTTCTGTCGTTTCTTGCACAATTTCTGGTCCAATAAGCTGACTTTCTCCAACTTCAGTCCATATCACGGGGGATCTACATTTTCGCCCGTACAGAGCCTCGAATGGTGCACACTTAATGCTTGTGTGGTAACTGTTATTATAGGAAAACTCAATCAATGGAAGATGAGTATCCCAACTGCCACCAAAATCCATAACACAAGCTCGAAGCATATCCTCCAGCGTCTGAATAGTACGCTCACTCTGACCGTCGGTCTGAGGGTGGTAAGCCGTACTCATGTCTAGTCTCGTACCCAACGCTTCCTGAAAAGCTTGCCATAAGTGTGACGTGAATCGACCATCACGGTCTGAAATGATTGATACCGGCACACCATGTCTCGCTACAATCTCATTGGTATAAATCTTTGCTAATTTTATTTTAAAATTTCTCCGTCCTTGTAGTTCTTCCAACGAATAGGTAAGAAGTGAGCCGACTTGGTCAATCTATCAACAACGACCCAAATCGTATCATGCCCACTGCTACTTTTAGGCAACTTTGTGACAAAGTCCATCGTTATCTTTTCCCATTTCCACTCAGGAATTTCTGGTTGTTGAAGAAATCCTGAGGGTTTCTGATGTTCGGCTTTAATCTTAGAGCACGAAATACATCTGCTAACGTAACTCAGCAATGTCTTCCGTCATAACCAGGCCACCAATACAAGTCTCTCAGATCATATTACATCTTCTATCCGCACCGCGTGATGTACTGAATATCAGAAGTTATGAAGCTTCATCCATCCTATGATCAATCCTATACCCCCAACTGATGGAATCCAGATACGATCAAAAAAGTAGATTTCACCATCATCTCGTTGCTCAAAGTGCGTTTCTAATCCTCTTAGCCATTCGGTTGGGGCTTTGAGATCCTTGGAAAGCTTTCGCTCTGTGCTTCCAAAATCTTAGTCTTAAGTCCAGAAAATGAATAGTAATACTCATAAGCACGTACTCGTCTTGGCTTGATTCTTCTCTGCTCAAGACAACTGCACCACGTTCCGCCTGCCCGGGTGGTATTTGAATCTTCACACTCGTAGTCACTGAGTAGCTCAGATCCACCGCCATTGGCGCATATTTAAAATCCTTCCTGGTCAAATATGTACTGTGAGACCAGGTGTCAGTGGGTAGATAACACTTTTTCGTCCCATAAAGAAAATGTCTCCAGATTAAGAGTGAAAGGAGCGAACACCACCGCACCCAATTCGTTCAATGGTGGTATAATTAGTCTCAATGCTCTTCAACTGTTGATCATGACCACCCCCCGCATATGCAATTACCTTGCCCCGCTGCATCAGCAAATGCACACCAAAACCTTGTTTTGAATGCATCTCAATAGACCACAAAGTCATCGGTCCATCGGGGAGTGCTAACACAGGACATGTCATAGTTTCTACTATTCTCCTTCAGAATTTGGAAAAGCTTCATCTTTCATATAGCCTACACAACATACGGCCCCTTAACTTTGAGTCTAACATGGTGAGGGCTTTGTCGATCTTGGAGAAATCTCAATAAACCTATGGTAAGTAACGAGCCAATCCTAGAAATAAATGGTTTTAGTTGACGAATCAGGGGTCTATCTCCCGTTCTTGACCGACTCAACTTGTAGGATCCACGTGATACCGTTACGGTTTGACCACATTCCTAGGAACTGTACTACTTGTAACCAAAATTCGCACTTTGAAAATTTTGTGCGTACAACTTCATCCTTGCATGGAGTAAGTCAAAAATCGTCGTCAAGGTGGGCTCAAAGCTCTACTTACTGACTTTGATAATTAAGATGTCCAGTCAATGAACACATTACAAATTTTGTCCAAATAAACGGCTTGCAGATGCGGTTCATTAAGTCCATAAATATATGCTGTCTCGATTGTCAGTCCAAATGGCATTACTGTGAACTCAAAGTGACCCCATCGGGTTCTAAACGCGGTCTTCGGTAAATCTCCGTCTCGGACTCTCACTGATGATAATCCCTGATCGAAGATCTATATTTTGAGAAACCAAACATGCAACATTATAATTGGTCAAACAAGTCTCAATCCTGGGAAGAGGAGTAACTTCTTATAGTCAACTTGTTTAGTTCCCTGTAGTCCAATACACATTCTCAACGAACGTCTTCCTTACATGACAAAGAGCACGGGTGCTCCCCATGGTGAGTTGACTGGTCGAAGTAACATCCTTTTCTTGAATTTCTTTAAGCTGAATTGGACAATTCTAATATTTTTTTGAAAGGGCTAAAACCGGTATGGAGATCAACCACTGTTATTAAATGGCGCCTGGAATCAGATCATGTGAAATTCATCTCTCGCACAAGAGGTAAACCTAACAGATCGTCTGGAAATACCTTAGGGAAGTCTCGGATAACACATATGTCATCAAGCTTTTTCTCACCAGCCTTGATACATGCAAGTAAACCAAGATCCTTTTCCGGCCTCTCGCCTTGAACTTTAAGAATCTTGCCATTCGGAAGAGGAATACGGACAATCTTCTCATAACAATCGATGAGAGCTCGGTGATATGCCAACCAATCCATTCCAATGATTAACCATCAAAACATCCTAGTCCGTGTTGCAACAAGTCTATTATTGAACACGTGTGATTTAACAAGACTAAGGTGCAACTACGTAAAATGTGTTATTGGTGCTTAACGACTTTACCGTCTGCTATAACTCTACTTCGAGCTAGTGTTTAGAGTGGCAGGGTCAATATTAATAAAATGGTGTAAACGCAGAAGATACAACAACTCTTCTCAGCATCCGAATCACAGAAGAAAACAAGGCATGTAGTGATCATTAAGAAGGAACTACCCCGAGACCACATTCGGATTCTGCGAGTGGATTTGTTCAACCACCACATCAGCTCATCCTACGACTCCATCATTTTGCTGGTTCCCTGCTTTCGGACACTTATCCTTGAAATGTCCTTTCTCCACCCGAAACATGTCACATTTTGCAGGAAGTCATTACCTGACACCCTGAAGCCTAACTCTAAATCCCTTTCTCCATGTGACCTATCCTTTAGGCATCTCTGACACTTTAGAGACAATGGTCCATGAGATGTAAGTTGCATTCATACGTTTTTGTTAAATTTCCAGCATAAATCTTTCCCTCCAGCTGGGGCAGCAGCATTATGCCCCTGACATTTCCTGTCTCCTGTTGTTGTTGCTGGGTGATGATTGATGTTTCGGTTGCGGTATTGGTTGGTTTGTGTGGTTGTTGTTGTAGTTATGGTTATTGTTATTGTTTGGTGTCTCTGGTTGTCTTCACCATTTCCTTTTATTGCTTTCCCCGAATTCTTGCAGTCCCTACCCTTGAATTGGCTTGCTCGCCCAAAGTTTCAGGGCATGTTTTGATTGCCTCATGCAAAGGTCGCGATGCAGGCTTTTGATGAGAAGTAATGTTTCCTTTGATTCTATCAGGAAACCCACTGAATATACCATTCAATCTTCTTCTTTCGTAGGCAACCAATTCATGACCAACATCAAAGGTGCCATTCGTGGAAACGATTGTTTAAGCTTCAATACATCTCCTTTCAAGTCAGAGTCCAAAGCTCTCTTGTTTCCATCCATTGTATTTCTCATTGCTTGGTCATATCAGTGGTCATCATAAGCTTTTCACGTTTGCTCCATTGGGATCTGATTAAGCATTAGCAATCCCAAAGTCTGAAACATTTCCTTTCCACCAGGTTATAGCATTGACCCTCGAAACGTAGTCACTATAGCAAACTTTACTTTGTCATCTTCAGCACATTTACAAATTTCAAACACTTGCTCCATCTTTTCGAACCAACGTTTCAGTCCGACTACACCTTCAGTCCCCTTGAAAGAGTGAGGCTTGCCATTCATAAATGTCTTATACGAACATCCATGCATCTCTGGCATAAATGTTCCTCCAGTATTTGTTGATCCGATCAACCTAGTATTGTTTGAGTCAGCTCAATTCTTATTCATATTTTTCAATGGCTTTGAGCCACACAACGCTTGTTCACACTATTCTATCCTAACAGATTTCTTCTTAAATCTCCTGGGCGGCATGATTCTGGCAACATACGTACACCATTCCGTTAAGAATTTTTAAAGGTAGTGCAAATATATTGGCACATGTAAATAATAGAGAACGCTATAAATAATCATAAATTCATCAGGATAGTCATTTTAGATAATTGATCGTAGAAATAATATTGATATGTCAAAAGATAGAACGTAAGAGAGTCGAATTTAAACCAATATATAATATATAACTTATATATAATGCAACAATGACAATCGGAAAAGTAGTAAGGATCACAAAGTGAATACACGCCGTGTGGAAATCAGATGCGATTAAGATTCTGCATTTAAAAATGAAAGAAAAAGAAAACTTTAGACCTTTGTGTTATAGACTAGGTTTGAAAATGACCAGTTTCCCTAAACATTGGCCAGGTACAACTGTAACACCCTAAAATCAGGTAGCAGAGGAATGTAACATTTGTGGTGCCTACGAGTCCAAAGTACAACCAATCAAATATATAGGAAACGACCTTAAATGGACGTAAAAGATAAATTTCATTCGATGTTCGTAGCAAAATATCAGAGTTCGTACATTAGGTCCCATAAGTTTTAACGTCATAAACATATCTTAATTAAACCAAAAGTCTTCAATAAATAACCACAAGATGAATTTGAAGTTTTAAAGATAATAAAATTTGCATAAAACTTTAGATAAAACACCCGAATACTCTTCATTGATATTCCGCCACGGCTCCCGTCCAATCTCAATACTCTAATAGGACCTGAAATTACATGCTAAAAGGCAACACAAAGTTTTTAGTGAACTCAATAGGTTATATCAGTAAAAAGGGTGGACCACAAGATCGAAGTAATAGTAACTCTGAAACACATTCATTAAGTCAAAACATTTAGTATTTGCACAAAGCTCATGACACCGAATCCTTAACTAGATTTTGTGCCCCAATCAAAAATAGATGCATGCCACATACCCTAACACCTCTCAATGTTAAATGCACCGTCGAAAAAGAGAACTATGACCCAAATAAAGGTGGGGATTTGTTCAGTCCCCCGATAGATCAATCCATAACACTAAGCGCTGTACTATAATAGCAATTAATACGGTATCATGAAAAAGTAGGGACTTTATTGGCAATTAAGGTAACTTAGGCATCAATAATCAGGCAGTAAATCTGGATAGCAAATACACTTTTGAAAAACACTTTGTGTGTCCAATAGTAAAACAAGCAATGTAATTCACCCCGTAGATTTTGTAAAACAATTATAGAAAAAGGGGGCTATGAACTCACCTTGAGTGAATGGAAATCAACAAGTATTCAAAATAGAAAATGCCGTTCACGAAAATGACGGGAATTCAACCTAATCAATATCGGGTCGTATAGTATAAGCACTTTGGGGGGGGGGGGGGATTAATATGATTAGCGTCATCATACTATCGTTCAGGCTATCATAATTAAAGAGGTCGTGTAGGAACTATGAGGATCTAAGGACACTTTAAATTGTAAATCCAGCAACTCGTCGATACGCCACCCCGAATAGGCCTCATCATTATGAAACTCCCCTATAATGAAAAGTACTTTGATAACAAATAACCCTTTATAATTCCTATATACGACATCACCGACTAATGTTTTAGTGAAATCACATTTATAAAAGTAAAACTTTATAAGAATACTTATTATAAAAAATGGTGTAATTTCTCGTTTTTAAGTCCGTGTTCTCTTACGTCCACGAAGTCTTCCGTATTAAGACGATTAGCAAAATATCACATTATTAAAATTAGTTTTTCTGATGAATAGTGATTTTAAGTACCAACAAAACAGACCAATATTTTAGGTCGATTTTTTAGGCTTTTTAATTAGCGTAAACTCGTAATCGTAATAACTTATCCGTTTTAATCCCAATTTTAGTGATTCCTATCAGTAAACTTCTTTTTTATTGTGTGAAAGATGTATGTATATTTTTTAATACAAGATTGATGTCCTACTGAGAATAAGTACTTTTTACTGTTTCATAGTATATAAAAATTACTTTATAAACTGTAGTAAATAATCGTAAACGTCGTAGTTTATTTCGTTAAGTTTCCTTTTTTTTAGCTGATTCTCGAGTACGATCTCTTAATTCAAAGAGTATATCATATTTTATGATGTTTTAAAAATATCACTTTCTATAATAATTGAATAGTCAAATTTTATAAAAAAAGTTTTATAAAAGTATTTCCTCGTCGTAATTCGTAACAAACGTTATCTTTGTTTCTTTTAAATCACTGTTTTTCAAGTTCTTATAATCATTTTGAATCGTCATGATGCGTATTATTTTAATATTAAATGTTCAAACCTAACTGTAATGAAACACGAATTTAAAAACAGCCCTTAATACATTTATGTAATACTTTATTAATCATAACCTTCTTACTGTAAACCTTAAAACCCTAATTTATAACCAAATCATGTTTATACTTACACCAACATGTCAACATACATATTAATCCATTTTTTCCATGATAATATATAAAACAATATGACATAAGAAATAGTGTGTAAAATTCATATAACATAAGTGATAACTCATTTTACATATTTAAAAGCCTAAGTGTAGATTTATAGCCATAAAGAACATTTAACAACATAAAATCATGTAAATTAGAAGTATGAATGTATTAAGAAAGACCTTAGGAAGGAATGTAGTGATGAGAAATAAGTTCTAAACCCCATGTTTAGACTACAAAACTAAAGCTTGCAAACTTCAAACCAACCCTAGATTAATGTTTTGAAACCCTAATCCTTCCTTTCTTCTTAAATTCCTTGCAATTGATTATCCAAGGCCTTGTAAATATTTTAGTGGCCTTAGGATTGATGTGTATATTTTGTAATATATATGTTGAAAAATTATGTATGATTTGTTTAGTTGGCTTATTAGCCGTGGCTTTTTGGTCTAAGGAATAAGAGAGAAGCAAGGTGAAAAATGATTTTGGTAAGTATAAAGTGTAAGTAAATTTACATAAGAATGCATGTATTTATAGGAGAAGTGAATGAGATATTTGATAAGTCCCAAGTTTGACTCGAAAGTCCCAAGTGGGGTTTCTTTGGCCGAGGATTTCAAGTGGAACAAAACGTGAGGGAAACAAGGGTTTAATGGTTATGTTTATGTGTTCCCTAAGTAGGAATCATCCCATGGTTTTTAAATGGGATGTGTTTTCTAGCTAATTTTTAATTCATGTAATAAGTTACTTGTTTATTCTAAAAGAAATGGTGCAAGTAAAGAGGTTTATATAAAATTGATAAAAGTGTTAGATTTTTTTATATAAAAGTATACTTGTAATGTCTTGGTATTTTGTAAAGTATTTGTTATCTTGTGTATACTTATGAGACGTGTATATATATATATATATATATACATATGCATAAACTTTTTATGAGAACTTTAACATTGAATATAAACGTAGGTATTTGTGTGAATCGTACGTAATTTTTACGATTCCGGGAATACCAAATGTCATTTATCGCAGAACGTAAACGCTTTCACGTATCCGATAAAATAACTTGTGAAATGTTAATAATTATTCTCAAAATAATTACTTAACCCTTGTTTACGTTAACTGATCATTTCTTGCTTACGCGATTTAACTTAACGATTTCGATTAAAAACAAACGCGTACGAGAAAAAAATAAATAGTGAATTTAAATGGCGTCGTTCATTGATCAAAAATTACGGATTGTTACCGGAGAATTGTGTTAAAAAGTTGTTGTTGAAGGTGATTAAGATTGGTATTTCATGGGATTTTACAAATCTTGATTAAACCGAGAAAATAACTTAGTATTTCATGAGATTTTACAAATGCAAGACAACCCGTTGAAAATATCCTTTCCTGAAAATTATAATATTTCGCACAAATGTGTTGTGTGATATTTCGCACAATTGTTCCTGTGTAATATTTCGCACAAATGTTCCTGTGTAATATTTTGCACACATGTTCCTTTGTAATATTTCGTACAAATGTTCCAGTGTAATATTTCGCACAAATGTTCCTGTGTAATATTTCGCACAAATGTTCCTGTGTAACTTGTTTCGCACAATAAGTCTAAAAAATTTGGCAGAGTTTTGTTTCGCACAAATAACTTATTTCGCACGATTAAACCTGTAAACATGTAATATTTCACAGTAACAAAAACCTATAATATTTCACATGAGATACGTATTTCACACAAATAAAACTCAAACCTATTTCGCACAGTAAAACATATTTTGCACGATTCAAATATTACACATTTCTCACAAACGAGGCACGAAACAAAACACTTAAAAATTACCTAAAACACTCTTTTGACATTTTTTTCTTGAAACCTTTTATAAAACTAACTATATCTAGGCTAGATGTATCTTAAAAACACAAACTTTAATGTTTTTAACACCAAAATCTTAAGTTTTTAAATTTTCTTACACGAGACCTTAAAAAACGAGTTTAACAAGTAAAAAACGCACACAAATCACTCGATATCACCCCATGGCGACTGATACCAATTATAGGATATCAAATCACATAAACCAAGTGAGAAATAAAGAGAAAATCTAGAGAGAGAAAGAGGAGTGGTTGATCACTTAGAGAGAGAAAGAAACATGTAATATTAGATTATCCAAATGACCAACACCCTCTTCATAGGAAGGAGAGAGGTATTTATACAAGAGTGGGGTGTGGTCAACATAATGTCTCCTTATGTTGACCCGGTTAGCTTACTTTTACACACTGATTGACTACGAGCTACGATATTACAATATTGTAAGTGACCGAGTCTTTTTTTGATTTCTAACAATTTTAAAATTCGCATTAGACAAAGACACATAATTCATTTTATTTGAACTAGACATAACTTTCCTAAGGTGAACTTATACGGTCTTATTCTTCTTGATGCTACTTGCTGCTGGCGTGATCTTATTTTTCCTTGTTGTACTTGATGATTCCTTAGGTTCCTGAGGCCTAATTATTCTAGTTTTGTTCATTGGTGTTATAGCAACCAATTTCTTTCTTTCGACTTGGCAACTGGGACATGTATCAAAAACATAAAAAAACAATTCCTGAACGCGTATTGTAAACTTACAAGCATAGTCTAGGTAAGGATTACTAGGATTTTGTAAGGAGTAAAAATATTTGAGGTTCTCATAGGTATGATGATTTCTTTAGATAGTCAGTATCCTGCAGGAAGAAATGTCTTCATCCAAGACTTAGTTGACTTTGGTGTTATCATTTTGACTACTTAGAGGCTTTAATTGTCTACATCTGGGACTTAATTGACTTTGATGTTACAATTTATATCATCACTATCTTGAAGAGAGAAATGCGCATATCCGGGACTTAATTGACTTTGATGATACAATTTCGACTTCTTGAAAGGGATAGAATTGGGTACTTCGAGTATTTGGGCTTTATACAATAAGACTTCTTCATGCGGGTATTCTTATTCTGATACGCTTGGAAGAAAGCCTTGAATCTACTCAAGAAAGGATTGTTAGTTCGGGGGGAACTATTGAAGATTCTAAAAGAAGAAGAAGCATGCTTGACTACAGAATTCAACAACTTTCTAAAGGTTCAAGTGAAGGATCTGGTATTATTCCAGAGGTTCTCGATGAGCTAAAGGACAATTCTGGTAGCTCAAGCAGCTCACTTTCTGGATCTGATGATGAAGTTCAAGACGTCTCCAGTGATGAGGAAAACAAAGCTAATGAAAACAAAGTCGATGCAGAAGTTGTAGAGAAACAAGCTGGAAATGAACAACCACTTTAACTCTGTCATCTACTGAACATGAGATTCAGTCAATGATGGATGTTCCCATTCATCAAAAGGACCCAGCTGTCCAAAGAACTCCACTCATTGACACTGTTATCTCAATGGTTACTGAAAAGACAACATCAACACCGACACCACCAACCACACAAGCTCAAGTTACAAATGTATCTGAATCTGACTTGTCCTTGAAGTTTGAAGCAAAGACTTTCCGAACTTGAAAATAAAATTGAAGCACTGCCAAAGAGAGCTTGGACAGAGAAAGATCAGCAACAGACTGAAGAAATGCTGAAAATGATTGACAACCTGTTGCTGGAAAGATGGATTATGAGAATCTTGGAGTGATATGTTGGTAGAAGGGCAAACGAGACAGACTACAGACTGCATATGCGGATAATCTGACTTTGTCATTTTGTCCTGCTAATATTGAGGTTCAGTTTCGTTCATTATCTTGTGAACATGAATCTATGTAGTGTAGGATAATAAGTATATATGTGTTGAGCATAATTTTTGATGAATTTTTTTCATTAAATTTAAAATCTTTCAAATTAATCTACTCAACACTATATAAATCTCTCATAAATTGAGGGGGAGCATTAAAATGTTCATAATACGGCTTGCTAATAATCATAACATCCTTCTCCCCCAAACAGTTTTCATATATATTTAAATCAATTGATATCCAAAATATAAAAAGATTTGACATTTTTGATAAGGGGAGAAAATATGATTATAATATTAACTTGTAAAATGTGATCAGTAAAGACTTAAGTGCGATCTCCTCCCTCTCCATGCTAAACAATTTCGGTTATCAATGCATGTGTTGAGAGGGAGCATTTTTGAAAAGTAAAACTATCAAGGTATAAAGGTTTTGATATATATCACAAGTACCTTGATTGAGTTTTTCAAATGGTTTTAAGGCAATGAGAACAATACCTAAAAACCGACCATGTACTTACTTTTATTAGAGTTATAAGGTGGTTAAGTATAGGTATTCGTTCCCATGATCCAGCTAGAACCGGAGGGATCTACCCAGGGTATTCCATTAGATAGAATAGAAGTCCTTAGGTATGATACAAAAGGACTAAAAGTGAGAAAAGGGATAATTGATGTGCTGTTGTGTAGGGTTAATTTATTGATTACCAAGTTTTAAATTTATATTTAGCCGACTTATCCTAAAACAACACTTTAACGGGCAATGTACCTGATCGGGTGGAGTTTTGTGGTAAGCAGGGTGTCAAACACTAAGAGCGAGGTCGTTAACCTTATATTCTATCAGTATTTTAATTACTCTACTTAAGTTAATTATAATTACTTGTTAAACCTATGCTACATACACTTTCTAATAGGATTGCGAGGGTTTTTAGCCTGAGAGACTGGCACAGGTTTTATGGTGACAACAATCAATTCTAAACATAATAAACATGCAAGAAAACAATCAGAAGTTAAAAGAGTGGTACAAGCCAAATAATAGAAAACTGTATTAACCATATTAAATCCAATTAAATGCGGTATTTGTTTATTTAGTGCAATGATCATCTTATCTATCAAATCGGCATATCATTCTTAAGACTTATGCGGTGACATCACCTAAGACCATACAAACGTTGAAATCCTTTCACAATAACGTATCCCAGCATAAAGATCCTATTTTAAGTTTTAATTATAAATCTATCTACGGGATTAAAGCAATGGTGATCTTGTCAAACCCTACCCCTATCGGGACTTTACCCACTTATTGTTTGATGGTATTTTAATTTACTGGAAAGACCATTGTTCAAATCTTATATATCAATTACTCACAATAAACAAACTTGTTGAAACATTATGGGTCACCTTCGTCCAACTAAGCTCTTAATCATAAAGACAAAAACATAACGTTATTTTGTGATCCTATTTGGTCCCAGTAATATTAAAAAAAATATATGGAGAGTTATCCCAGTCTCAGCTCACTATTGTTAGCGGCGTAACTAGACCTCAGTTGAATATGTCGCATAATTTCAAACACGTTGAAAAGTATTATGTGAATAATACAAATTTAAACCTTCAACGATAAAATTAAGAAAATAATCGATTTTAAAAACAAACCAAACATTAAATCTTCATTAAGATGGGCTAATACCCTAAGGGTGTAATTGTCCCATAAACCATTGTAATTATATAAGCAGATCAAATAACCAAGGGTAAACTAAAAAACGTTTTTTAACCGAACGCACCAAAAATTAAATGATTACAAGAGTATATGGAATTACACAGATGTCACTATGGAATCGTGAACGATTGCTTACCCTTTGGTTTGCCTCATCTTTTCATCATTAGAATATTATCTTTTATGTGTATAATATGAAGAATATGATTTTGCACACTGAAAACTCATTTTTGAGTCTTCTATTTATAGCCTCTGAAAAAGTATCGATACGTCGTATTAGGCTAGGCCAATACGACGTATTGGTGTGTTTCCCTTGGAGTGCGCGTAAAGTTTATAATCAATCTGATATATCTTCCTAAAATAATTTATTAGCCAAATCTCTAAATAGTTATCTTGCTGGATACGGCGTATAGTAGGAGTTGGATATGCCGTAATGGGAAGTGATAATACGCGTTTTCTTGTGAAGTGTTGGCGCTGATACGCCGTATCTCTTTTAGTGGATACGACGTATTGGTAAGAAATAGTAAATCTTCAAATATCTTTGTTTTAGCTCCAAAATATGCACCTTTTAGCATGTCTTTACAAATTACTCTTTAATTACTGCAAATAACACTTTTAAGCAATTAAGTACAAATTCTTGCAATAATTATATAAAAATAGGTTACTTATTCAGGATAAATGATGGTATAAATGTGACGTTATTTAATGTCATCAAATATCCCTCCACTTGAATCCTACTTGTCCTCAATTAGATTCTAGATTATATTGAAAATGTATCCTAACCGAAGTCAAGGAATTTTCCGTTTAAGCACTTCTTTTGATTTAATTACCTGCACAAGACCAAGCACCTCATGAAATATGAAAATGAAAACACTCAGATCACTCAACTAATCTAGGGTGTAACATTTAAGTGGTACGCTTATTGATCGGTCGTGATTAGCTTCGTATCATATGCTTGGCAAGGATACACATCTCTACCGCTAGAGCTAAGGAGAAATAAGTCAAAAGGTAAATTGGGTTTTTATATAAGGCTAAGGGTAGGTCATTCTAACAATCTTTCACTGATAGTACCACATCAACAAGGCAGCTGAAGCACACATACACGGCCATCATGATAGAATAGACATGTGTGTTTGATCACTTCCTCATTCGAGTTTAACCAATGGTTAGGATGAAGAATGATATAGGGTAGGGAACTTCTAGTTTTCACCAAAAGTAATAAACCAACAAGGAGCCTGAATCACTCATACATGGCCATAACAACGGAATAGAGATGCCGATCTCCACCTCGTTTGAGTAAAACCTAAGGTTAATTGCTAGGAATGGGAAGCAAATTGTTGTTAAATAAAATTCACAAAACAAATAGATTAAGCTTGAACAAATAAGGTAGTTGCTAGTAACTTTTCCCGACCGTTCCATGATAAAGACTCGAAATATATACAAACGCCTCGATTATAGAAATGACAAAAACAACCTAAGTTGGCGTTCCCATAACGGTCAACTTCTCAAACATCCTAAAGTTACATACTTTTACAAAAGTGGCGATATCAGCTACTTTTTACAAAACTATGTATCATTGATTTATCAACGAATAATCGATCCTTCTAAGTATTTCATCGGTTTAAGTTTAGTGAACTGACTATAAATCTTCCTTCTCTTTTTATGCATTTTCTATTTTTTCATTTTTTTCATAACATAATCCTCGATGCAATTTCACCGTCTTCACAATCATAATTTTTCCGGATGATTTTTCTTTTAACACTTCTTCTTCGGACATAATACATAATCGCGAAAGTAGCAAAATACACGAGCTACATATTTTCTCATTGCATTGTGCAATTTCCTGACCATAACAGAGATAGAAAATTTCACTTTGACACAGGAAATACAAGACTTTACACAAAAGCAACTAGCAACTTTGATTAAGTATGCTTAATCTACAGGGTAGGCTAAGGTGTAAAGGTGTAACGAAATAAACATATGGTGTGAAAAAGACAGGAATGGCTCAACGGGTTTTTCTAGGGGATCTTACTCTTATGATGAGAGTAAGCAAAGGGTTACACGGGATTTTAACTAACCAGTGTAGTTAGTTAATTTCATAACATATAGGCTTTTTTTGGTGTTTTCCTAGAAATTTACCAGTTAAACATGTTACTCCATCTAAGTCCATAGTACTCATTATTGTGGTCTCGAGTGATATACCAAGCTAAGTTCTAAAGTCCACTATATCACCAGCACACTCATAATTTTTGTGGAATTTTTAGTAAACGTTTGGAAACAGAATAGGCTTAATTCTCACAATTTGATATTAAGGGTTATAGTGCACGAGGTCATGTAACTAGTAATTTTTATAAAAGTTATGCTAATGTTTTTTTAAATTTGGCATAATTTAAGCATATAGCATATTATTTGTAAAAGAAAGGACAAGTAGGCGTTATAATTCTTCATCCCCCACTTAAATTATACAACGTCCTCGTTGTATAGATAAAATAATTAAAAAATAGGAAATAGAATTAGAACGAGGAACTCCCCTGATATGTTGCTCGGGATGATTCTCCAATTTGAGTTCTTGAGAAAAAATGTGTTGACGAGGCGTCAGAATGCTCGTACAAGTTCAACACATGTCTTTTTCAGAGTATACCATATCGTCGATTTCTTTACAGCAAGGTCCTGCATAAAAGTTTATAAGACAAGAGTGCAATTCCTTCCTCGGTTATACAAGGGTTACAATGCAGGAAAGTAAACACACATACTGTATAGGTAGTTAATACGCCGTATCCTAAACCCAAGGATACATCGTATTACATCCTTTAAAAAAATGTTTTAAAGTTTTGCAGGAAATTAAATGCAGAATTTAAAGACGGATAACGTCCAGACAGGTCGATACGGCGTATCCATAGAGGTTCGATACGCCGTATTAAGTGTCTAGGAAGACAGACTCAATCAAACTATTAAAATTACAATTTTCAAACAATTAAAAATAGTCGGGTTGTCTCCCGGTAAGCACTTTTCTTTCAGCCAGTCTTTAAGTTAGACTTTTTTCTTTTCTTCATTCATCACATGCCTTTGTCACGAGCCATCCTTCATCCATAATGTGAAAAAGTTCTCGATAAGCTTGACATGTATCAATGTTGGTTTTTGAATGGTCGGAGCACCCGTGTTCTTTAATGGCAACATACTCATCCTCAGCATCGAATGAGTATTTTATCATCTCGAATCTTCTAACACGGCAGGTTGATGGATCATGATGTTCCTGATTGTCTTGAGTATTACCGGCGTTGTCTGCTCCATAATTCCTACCAAAGATACGGTTAATATCAAGATAAGGGTCATAAGCTCTTTCAGTTTTGGCGTTTGCATATGGTCCCTGGCCGTAATTTTCCCAACGAGTGAATGGGGCGACTTCATGAGCATTTACCTTCCACCAACATTCTTCCAGTTTCACTAATACATCATGATCTAGTTCGTGGAAGTTCTCAAAACTACTTTTCAACCATGCGCAAAATTTCATTACTCCGGGAGTTGCATCCCCCCATGATCCTTCAACTTTGGCTTTGTGCATTAAGGTCTCTACTTTTAACTTTCCATCAACCAATTCATCATACCATTTGTGATCTTGGAAATAAGTCATGCATCCGACTCGAACCATCCCCGGTAGTTCTCCTCCGTTACAAAACCCGTCGATATCTGAACTACACGTGGGCCATTTAGACTTCCCATTTTTGAAACGATATGGTTCGCATATGTGATCACATAGTTGATATGGTACCCCGTTATCTGACCATGGTTCCTCGAGATCCCCCGTCATATTATTATTCAACTCATACCCCTCGTAAGTCTTGATTCCTTGGATATCAAAAGTAAACAGATCCGTGTCGATTTTAAGGAGATAGTTGAAATCATTGAATGCTTTACACAAGGGTGTCTCGTAGTCAAATAGATTCCCTTCGATCTTGAAGATTTCAGTAATATCGTCGGGGTCATCACCTTCATCAGCTTCCATCTCTTCATTGTTATCAGAAAGTTGGTAGAATTTTTGAACGAACTTTTACCAAATCTTCCCAAGTAGTAACTGAGCCAATACAATCCTTTTTAAACCATTCACTTGCGGCTCCTGCGAGTGAGTTAGGGAAGACGCTAAGCCTAAATCGATCCTGAGTTAGCCCTTTTACTTTGAGTGGCCCGACTACTTCGAGAAAATTATCAATATGTTTGAACGCGTTTTCTCTAATTATTCCATTAAAAGTATTATCACATATTTTCACTAAGAATGTTCCTTGTATTTCAACAAAACTCTTCTCGACCATTCTTCCTTCGTTATCATTAGAGAGGAAGTTCTTTCGGGTAACAAAAATATATTCATTTGGTTCCGGCATCGTAACTCCTTTCTTCGTCGAACGGTTTCCTAAAAATAAGCACAAATGATCAGTAGGATGTGCCCTCAGGGAAGAGAACACATAAAACAAGAAATCAAATACGAAAAATTGCTACTGCTACTGTATCAGGTGATTGATACGCCATATTCAATTAATTTGAATACGCCGTATTGATCTGTTGAATGTCAGTACGTCGTATTGCTGTTACAGAATACGCCGTATTGTTTGGAAGAACAAATACGTTGTTTAGACTGCAGAGATCAATACTCTGTCTGAGTAGAAGGTTTGATACGTCGTATCCAACTAGTGGATACGCGGATACGACGTATCAGGTGATCTACCAGAACAAAGTACTTAGAAAATAATTATATAATGCTGGAATTTAAACACACAATTGAACACTTAATGCAATTAATACAAACAGAATTAAATTATGCTAATTAAATTATTCTAAGCCGATGGTTAGAAATACTAATAAAATTAAAGGTTAAACTTTTTCACTCCCCGGCAGCGGCGCCAAAAACTTGATGTGCTGTCGTGTAGGGTCAATTTATTAATTACCAAGTTTTAAATTTATATTTAGCCGACTTATCCTAAAACAACACTTTAACGGGCAGTGTACCCGATCGGGTAGAGTTTCGTGGTAAGTAGGGTATCGAACACTAAGAGCGAGGTTGTTAACCTTATATTTTATCAGTATTTTAGTTAATCTAATTAATTTTATTTACTTGTTAAACCTATGCTAAACCTAGTTCTAATGATAATAGGGGGTTTTTAGCCTAAGAGACTGGCACAGGTTTTATGGTGACAATAACCAATTTAAAACACAATAATCATGCAAGAAGACATTCAAAAGATAAAAGAGCGGTAAAAGCCAAATAATAGAAAACTGTATTAGCTATATTAAATCCGATTAAATGTTGGTTTGTTTGTTTAGTGCAATGATTACTTATCTCGAAGCGGCATATCTTCTTAAGACTTAGACGGGACATCATCCTAAGACTTAGACACGTTGAATCCTGTCACAATTAACGTATCCGCATAAAGCATCATTTTAGTTTAATTATAATCTATCTAGGGATTAAAGCAATGGTGATCTTGTTAAACCCTAGCCCATCGGGACTTTACCCACTTACTGTTTGACGGTATTTTATATACTGGTAGTTCATTGTTCAAGTCTTTACCAATTAATTAAGAACATACTTGTTGAAACATACGGGTCACCTGCCGGTCTAACTAAGCTCATAATTCAAAGGCAAAGATAGAACATTATTTGTGATCGTATTGGTCTAGTAATATAAAACACGATATGGAGAGTTATCCCAGTATCTAGATTACTCGTTAGGTATCACTTGACCCAGTTGAATGATAGGTCGCATATTCAAACATGTAGACAAGTATTAGGTGATAAACATAATTAAACAATCAACGATTAATTAACCAATCGGATTAAAACAAACCAAACATTAAATCTTCATTAAGATGGCTAATACCCGAAGGATTAGCCTATAACCATTGTAATTATACAAGCGTGATCAAATAACCAAGGTAAACTAAACCTTTTACTTAACGATACCAAAAATTAAATGATTGCAAGAGTATATGAATTACATGGTGTCTTCTATGGAATCGTGATCGATGCTTGACCTTTGACTACTCTTCTTATCTTTAGAAAATCAACTTTTATGTGTATGGTATAGAGAATATGATTTTTCACACTGAAAACTCATTTTTGAGTCTTCTATTTATAGTCTCTGAAAATTGATGGATACGCCATATTGAATGAGGTCAATACGGCGCATAGGGGTAATTTCCTTAGAGTGCGCGCTACGTTCAGAATCAATCAAATATATCTTTCCTTCTTTATATTTATTACAGGATCTTTGATTGTTTATCCATGATGGATACGGCGTATAGGGGTAATTGGATACGCCGTATTGGGAATTGAGTATGCGCGTTTTCTTATGAAGTCCAGTTGCTGATACGCCGTATCTTCTTTGCTGAATACAGCGTATTGAGTCAGAAATAAGCAATCTTCAAATATCATCGTTTAAGCTCCAAAATGTGCGCCTTTTAGCTCGTCTTCACAAAACACTCCGTAATTACTGCAATTGACAACTTTAAGCAATTAAGTAACAATTCTTGCAATAATTATATAAAAGTGGGTAATTAATGTAACGTTATTTGATGTCATCAGCACTAAATTGGCACAACATGAGCGTACCAATCACTTTCCCTCCTATTTGGTCGAAGGATATCTCGGATGAACCGATCATTATCGAGGCAGATGTGGAAGGATACTTGGTGCACAGGGTATATGCGGATCAAGGAGCATCGCTGGAGGTGATGTTTGAACATTGTTTTGAAAACCTGAGCCCGGCAATCAAATCTCGATTGAAAAGCACGCAGACGGACCTGGTGGGTTTTGTCGAGGAGGTAATAAAGCCGTTAGGAAAAATCGAATTAGAAGTGACCTTCAAGGATGAGGGTTTATGCCAAGGTTATGATAAAGTTCACAATCATCTGGGCTCCATCACGATATAATATCATTTTAGGAAGAACTGGTCCAAAAACTCTTCGGGCCATTCCTTCTTCAACACACTCCATGATGAAGTTCCCTACTCTGAGGAGAATAGCAATACTAGTAACTACTCACTAGAACAATAATAATATCATAATGCAGGAGGCTGGAGAAGAAACAAATTTTAGACAAGGAAGGAGACCAGAAAGTTATTCCAGGCAAGGAGAAGGAGCTAAGTGAGGTAAGCTTGACATAAGAAATCATGGTCAATCCCGTGTATCCAGACCAGTTGGTAACTATTGGGGAGGGGGTTTTCGAAAGAATGTAAAGCTAGGCTTAAAACGTTATTAAAGAAAAATATAGACATCTTTGCATAGGAGACTGTCGATATGACAGGAGTACCAAGACGGATAATAAAACATACCCTTAATGCTAACCCAACTTATAGAGCCATTTTTCCAAAAAAGGAGGGTGCTTGCTCCTGATAGAAGTTTGGCGGTCATTAAGGAGGTAGAGGAGTTTCTTAAGGCAGGCAATGGTACCGAACTGTAAGTATCCAACATGGATATCGAATCAGTTACTAGTGAAGTAAGTAGACAAAGTTAGAGAATGTCTATCGACTTCAAGATATCAAACTCTGCTTGCTAAAAAAGTATATTACTATTCCTCTACCGAATGATTGACAAGGAAAATCATTCGGTGATGGGTTTCGATAAATGTGTTTTCTGGATGCTTATAAGGGATACCATCAAGTCCATATGGCCAAGATGACGGAAGAGAAGACTGCATTTTATACGATCAAGGTACATATTGGCTACATGAAGATGCCTTTTGGGCTAAAAATACCGAGCGCAACATACTAAAGGTAGGTTAGACTCGGCTCCTATCTCTCCTCTTAGCTTGGTCGCAAGACCTTGAGCTTGATGAAAGATATATATATCAAGAGTAGTGATAAGCACAGATACTATTATCCTACATCTCATCAACCAAATATCCTCATTTTAACAGAATCAACAAAAGATTCCACCCAATACCATCACAAATTCAATCATTTGTGCACTGACGTACGAGTCCATCTAATCCTCCACCTATCATCAAATCCAACCACTCAATCCATTCTACACCCACCTCACCCACTATTTAACACCACCCTGATCGCGTGACCCCACTATGCCATACGTCATTGCGTCACCTACACCCATCATATTCTCATCTAGAACTGACCCCTCACTCCTCTCACAAACCTCTCCATAAACAACCACCAACCATCCCCTCCCCCCCCTCCTCACCCCAATTACCTTCTCCCCCCCCTAACAACCTCCACCCCCCCCACCGCCAATCCAATACCACCTTTACACCAATTGATCATAAAAATGTCTATTACCCCGCACTATACACTCCCACCTGTACTACCTGTTCACCCTCTCTACTAGACCAATAGTCATAACCCATCCTTAGTCCCCCATGACGTACCACTAAGTCCCCTCCATCTGTTACATTCTAATAACCCCCCCCTTTACAACATATTGTGTGTGTGTGTCCCTTCCTACCAATCATCCCTCCGTACACCCCACACCAATGACAACCACCCACACGACCCCACATCAACTGAAGCTTCACTAATGGCACCTCTCTCCCCCCCCCTCCTGCTCTACAAGATTGATACTCCTCTCACTGTCAGCGCAGACTCTAGAGAAGAGATCCCAGACAATAACACTATAACATACCAGGTTGTAAGGAAATAGAAAGTTTGAGAGCTGATCTCATAGACGTCTCAATGTATCGCAATAGATAGTACGACCTGACTCGAGGAGTGTTGTAAGTCAATGTAAGGGAGACTAATGACGTGAATACTAAAGTACTAACATGATGTGTGTGCAGCAGAGCCTATCGCATAATAAGAAGCGATAGAGAAAAAGAACCCGCCGCTGTTGAATCCGTCCTCAACGCCTGTGTGAACTAGTTAATTATGAACATACCAACACCCTTTCCATCTCATGGAAAGGGTTTTAATACTTACCTAATGTATGACGTGATGCAGTCTTGTAGATCTAATAGAAGCCTCCTGGGCCTTTTTCATGGGCATTGGGCTAACAAGCCTAGTAAGTTCTAAAAAATTACTATAACGAGCTATCTAATGATATCTATGGAGGTGACGACTATACTGATTGTTGTGGTTACCTGGCGCATCGTGGCTACAGTTTCTCCACCCTAAGGCGAGGTTCACTTCATCTCTATACAGAAGCTATAACCGAACATATCTATGAGTTTTCTTGTTTTGTATGTATGCTCGCTATGACCTTCTTTTTTATTATTTCATTTTCTTCAATGGTAGTATATGGAAGAGAGGTCTAGGGGAGCAGTTTGTCTTCTTTAGGATTTGAGCTCTGTTCCTTAGCTTGATTGAGTCCCCACCCCCCCCCCCCCCCCCCTCTCGTTCCATCCACCCCAACAAGGGATAACCTTGTCGAATATGTTGTGAATCTTGGAGCTTATCCGCAAGATCATCAACCAAGCCTCTAATGAAAACATACATAGAGAGATATTCGCCATCATGTATACTTTACCATCTTGTGATTACTTGTGACTTTCTGAGATCCGTGGGAGGAACGGATCATACCTCTTTCCTTGTTTGTTAAACTTGAATAATAAAAATTTAACTAATTCCGCAATTCCTCGCCCATCTTTCTTGAGGTGCTTTATCTGTACACTTCGTCGCTTTAAGTAGGAAGGACGGGTATTCTGAGGAGCCCTGTTTTAAGGTCTTTGTCTAAAGTCCATTGGAAAGGTTTAGTACAAGTAATTAGTATTTAAGTTTAGTATCCATGTCTAAGTACTTATATTATACAATAGGAGACTGGAGTGCTGTTATAGCGGACATACTTGACACATGTACTTGACTTTCATGATGTCTTTATATTTGTCAGTCGGGTCCAATTCTCTTCAGGGTCAAATGTAGCATATTGGGGGCTAATGATAAATCATGACTCGTCATGGAGATCAGATTCAACAATCGTTCGAGGAGTCCCCTCCCGCTTCTTGTAGCGTCCTCCCCCCGCATGCGTTAGGATAATCAACAGAACATCGCGACCGAGGAGTGTCTTGTCAACTTGTCGACATCGTTAATGCGAATAACCCACCAGTTCCCGTTTGTTGTGTTTGATCTAATATAAATAATTGCTCGTGATCAGGCTAGAATTCTAAAGATATCCTTGACAGGGTTTCACGCTGCTACTAGCCGTTCTCATGTACCTGAGCATCTCAAATCAGACAACACTTACTGAGGAGAACAAGCAACACTCTGACTCCCTCGCTCCCACTTTCCCCCCCCACACCCGTCAATGAAATAGAACAATCGTATTTTAAAATCACATCGACTCCCTACACTCTTTAAAGTCTATTTAATTTAAACCTCCTAGCCCCCTAGTCCCCGTCCCTACCCTTCCAAAACCACATCATCAATCTTCAATTCACTATCTCTTTGACACAAGTCTATTCTCATAGAATTCGTACCATCGTTTCTTTTGTTTGTCATCCGCTAGATTCTGCATATAGCACATCCGCACCCAAGGTCCCTAACTATGAGATTGTTTGATTGTTGGACTCATGTAGGATTTCCATCTTCATTTTGATTACTTGAGTACTACTATCTGATGTTTTTCTCGGCAAAAATCACTAAAGGATAATGCCTAGAGAGTACTCTTTTATCATAAGAGTTTCGTTATTCACATTGTGTAAGATAGCAATGCATAATTTGAACATGTGTCCTAATGTGATTTATGTGTATGAGCACGCGCCGCTGCGCGCTACTAAACTTAATAGTAGCTCATTTTATTTTAGTGATCGAGAGGCTTGAGCAATAGTGCACTTGTTTTCAATTACCAATAACTCGGAGTGAGAAAGTTGATCGGAAATGCGTGTAATCTCCGTCGCACGCTCTCTCTGACACATAAATCTTTTAGAGATTTTAAGTGGCCCAAGCCTGGAGCGGGTTTGTGACCATTGGGCATTCCTGAGTCCATGATGTCAGTCTTCACTGTCAGCAATCATTTTGAGATTCTTGACAGACAGCATCGTATTGACCCCCCCCCCCGGTCCCCCCCCTCCTGCCTAACGTCTGAGCCCGCACCCGGGCTTCTCTTCCTGTCTCACCTTTTATCTCCCCCCCCCTAGCCCCCCACTTTTCTTTTTACTTTTCAACCCTTTCAGCGCCCCTCCCCCCTTACCGAGCTTTATAACTAGTACCTGGGGTTCTTCCAGTGCTAGCCCTCGCACGCAGCTCATATGGCAACTTTTCCACGCTATTCTCACTATTTACTCCTTTTTTCATACCTACAGGACTACTACCTTAACACCTTATAACTCCAATTTTAGTAAATTAAAAAATGGTCGGTCCTCTTGGTACTTCTCCCCTTTAATATGTGCATCGATGTTTTGAATCAAGGGTTAGCACATATACGGGGAATTGTCGTACACTTGAGATCTGAAAAATCACATCTTAGCCCATATATATATATTCAACATTCTCCCCTTGTCAAGAAATATTAATCTTTGATATTTTGGATGTGTCAATTGATTCAAAATATAATTGCTTTTGGGGGGAAAAATGTCCAATTATTACAAGCTTAAATGGTCGGTCTTTGGTACTTCCACATTTCAGCCAATCACGTAACCATTTGCTCCCCCTTCATATGTGCATCGATTAATCGAAAGAGTTTAGCACATATATGGGTTAGCGTACACTTGAGATCTTAAAAATCACATTATTAGCCATATATTTTAATCACATTTTCTCCCCTTATCAAAAATATTAAATCTCTTGATATTTTGGATATCAATTGATTCAAATATAACTGCTTTCGGGGAAAAAATGTCCAATTATTAACAAGCCGTATTAGGAACATTTTTAATGCTCCCCCTCAAATTATGAGGGTATTATATGGTGTTTGAGTATGTTAATTTGAAATTTTTTGAATTTACTAAGAAATTCTTGAAAATTCATACTCAAACACTATATATGCCTAATTTTTAAGTCTACACTACACATTTATATATTCACAAGATTATTATGTACGAGGTTTGACCTGAATGATGAGAACATCATATGATAGAATCATATGGTTCTTTGTAGCAGCCGTAGGTCTTCCCCGTAGTCTCTCTTAAGAAGTTGTCTTAGCTTCCCCCTAAATCAGCAATCCTTTCTTGAGTAGATTCAAAACTTTCTTGCAAGCCGCCTCAAGCAGTCTTGATGTAAAAAACCCAAATATCTGAAGTACACAATTAATTCGAAACCGTAACACCAAAGTCAATTAAGTCCCAGAAGTCCGTATTTCTCCTTACACAATAGTGATGATATAAATTGAAACACCAAAGTCAACTAAGTCTCGGATGTCACAATAATTCCCTCTTAAGTAGTCGAAATGAAAACACCTAAGTCAACTAAGTCCCAAATGTACTCATTTCATTCTGCAGAATACTGACTAATCTTAAGGAATCATCATACTTATCAAACCTATGTGTACCTCTTTGATCAAATATTTCTACTCCTTTTAAAAATAAGCTTAGTGATTATCTGATTGGGTAAAACATTAATTGAATAAAAAATAACTCTTTTCACATTTTAAATAATTATTCTCCCAACACTTCCCCCTAGGAACTCAAATGATGCATACTAAATGATGACTAGATCATATTTGAAGAATAAATAAGCTTAGATCTATCCTGTGAGAATCAACTTTAAGGCTTTTAAAACTATGTAATTATTTTCAAACATTCCTAAGTCTTTTATAACAACGAGGTGTTTGCAATATTGGTCGTACGTAGTTTAAAGCCTGAATTCACTAAGTCTTAAATTGAAAATAAGTCCATAAAGTTTTAAACAGACGACATCTAAAGCACTTGTAGTTAATATAAATTAACTCCCCTTAAAAATGTTATCCGTTATTAACCAAACCTTTATCTGTTTGTTTTTGACTTATTTGAAAGACCGTTTTAAAAGATTATTTGATGACACTTTCTCCCCCTCAAATACTGGCCTATTTTCTATTTAAAGAGCTGTTGTCATTGTTTGAGTGGTCGAATTGTCTTTAAAAATCTTTTTGTGATTACTGAAAACACTAATTCATTATGAAGACAACTTTTTACCAATAAAAATAAGATTTCTCTTATTTTGACAAATAAGCGAATTGACACGTCACTCATGGTATATAAAAAGTACGGGTTGTGTTGCAAAGTAAACACAAGCCTTTGCATGGTCATAAAGTAGACCATGCCCGAGAATAAATTCCCGTTGAGAGGTCAAGTGTAATACCCCCATAAAATCACAACGCAGCGGAATACCACATTGGGGTGCTACTTCATAGTATAAAGTACAAGTCACAGAAAACAACCTCA
>BQNB010037373.1:0-46852 GCA_026074375.1 Tanacetum coccineum | reverse complement strand
GCCCCTTTTCTTTATATTTTTCATTTTTCTTTTATAAAAAACTTTTAAAAATGACAACTTTAGTCCCTAAAGTTTTGTAAAAAAGGATTTTGGGCTTTTGTTGGGCTTGGGTTTGTGTTGGGCCCATTGGGTTTGGGTTTGGGCCCAATAAGGTGTGTGGGCTTGTATTGGGCCCACTGGGTTTGGGTTTGGGCCCAATAAGGTTTAGAAGTGGGTTTTGTGTGTACAATGGCTGAGATTGGCTGTTCAAGGGCTAGGATTGGGTCTTCAAAGTCTTCACAGTCTTTGTCAATTGCACACAAATGGGCTGTTGTAATTGATTGAGGGCCCATTTGGTCTTCACAGTCTTCATAAATATACTATTGGGCTTTCCCGGCCCATCAGATGGGTAAAGATTGCATCCAACAGTATTCTTCAGTATTGACTCTGATTTTGGCATTTTTAGACTTTGGCCTTGATTTTGCACAGTCTTTTCCATTCCATGCTCAGTTTTGTCATTTTGGCTTGGTTTTCTGTCTTTTTGTTGATATCCACTTCCTGCACAATACAAATGCAAAACAAACATATATTTGGCAGTTTTTGTCTGTTTTTGGTCATTTAAGCTCGTTTTTAGAGGTAAAAGATATGTGTAATTAAGCACTTATCAACCCCCTTGTATCATCACTTTCGATATTGTTTATCTTAAGTAGGGGGATGTACGTATTATATCAAATGTTACAGGGGAAATAATAAAAAGATATAAACTCCTATAGCATTTGCATGTTTAAAAAGAAAAGATTCTGCAACTATAAACCATCTATGTGCTAAAAATGTAAATATGGTGCAACTATAAGCCATCTTAATGATTATAAAGAATGGAGCTAGTAGCCCATTATTGAAGATCAGATTTTCAGACTTAGACTCTTGGACTTATGGATAGTAGCTAGTTATGACAACCTTAGATTACTTTAGACTATTTGTTTCATGATTTTATTTAACAACAATTATTGTATCTTGTGTTTTATCCTTCCCTATATCGTTCTACATCCTGACCATTGGTTTTGCTCGAATGAGGAATTTGATTGCAATCATGTATGTCTATTCCATCGTTATGGATGTGTATATGTGATTTTGTCGCCTTTGTTGGTGTAACGCTTTTGGAAAAGGATTGCAGGATGATTCACCCATAAACCTTTTTGTCACCCATGTTGCTTTTGAGACTGTTTAGACCTTAATTCTAATTGGTGGAGACTTGTGTACTTTCCAAACTTATGATAGAATACATGCTATGATTGTGTAATTGAGTGATCACCCAGAAATGAAACACTTAGATTAGTTATGAGAGTTGAGTGTTTTCGATCCCCTTTTCATGAGGTGTTCGGCTCTGGTATTTTCTAGCATAAGTAACTTAAAAATTCATATCTACGAGTTAAACTGGGAAGATGTTTTTATTCTAAACAGTTCTACTTGAGGGCAAGTAGAAGTCAAGTGGGGGAATATTTGATAACATCAAATAGTTAATACATTTTGATATCAAATTCCCTATAAAAATGCTTATAAATATGTTGTAAATGTCTAAAAACGTTACTTAATTGCTTATATTTAGTTTTCAGGGACCAAGTGAGCATTTTAGCAAAAGACGAGGGATTTGGACATGAAATGCACTAAAGTAAAGAGTTCAAGGCAGTTTACGGCGTAACACCCTCGAGGGATTACGCTGTAACATATACTAGTGAAGAAATGAGTCATCATACCTTTTACGGCGTAAAGCATCTCCTACTTTACGCCGCAACATTCAAATTTACAAGGGATGACTTATCTGAGTCAGCGTTACGGCGTAACATAGGCGACAAGGTTACGCCGTAACATCATTTTAGCCTAGAAGATTGAAAGCTTACGTAGCAGGCTTACGACATAACGTGTCACAAGGGTTATGCCGTAACAGTTTCTATTTATATAAATAGAGCTCTCATCTGGCTCATTCAGCATCACTCACTTCCATAACTCACAACACAGTTCCAAGGGGTGAACCAAAACCCAAAGGTCCGAAGCATTTCACCAGAAGATCTAAGGGAGAAGTCACTTTACACATTGCTTGTATTTATTCATTCATAACATTCATTGTAAGAACAATGATGATTCAATCCATGTCCATGTTCATTAATTCTTGCATTTCTGTTACCATGAGCGACTAAGCACTCTAAGTGCTGGCCTAACCATGTATTTACTATTGTTACGATTAATATTTCTTATTCAATTATAGTTCTGTTAGATATCCTTATAGCCTTTCATTGATCCCTGTATTTTGGTAGTATAAAGGGTGGCTTAGATCTTGTTAATCCTGATATTAGACTTACCATGTTGAACCTGGGATTAGCGGGGTACTAGGGTGGCTTAGCACCTATCCCTAGTGTGGGAATTGACCAAATTACCGCCTTTGCCATATTAAATACTTTTAAAATGCAGGAACTCTTTCAAAGGGAATTAATAATCAGTTTAGATTATAGATTGGTCTTAAGGATAGTTAGGGTTTAACCACTACAAACTTGGATGCCCTGCTCGTGTGATCGTAAGGGAATGTAGGATCGCAAAGTAAGTATAGGATAGACCTCAAATGCCAATTCGGGTATGTAAATATTAGAACCACTAATGAAACTTATAATTGAACATTGCACAGGAAAATATAATCATAACATTAGAAACGAAATGGTTAGGCTAGCACGCTTTTCTCCCTGAATACTTCTATCAATTTTCTTTAATGCATTTACTTTCTCGTAGTTATTAAAACCAACTTTAAAACCATTTTCAAACCTTAGCTCTTGGGACGACCTCGGATTTACCAAACTACTACACTATATACGACCGGGTTCTTTACCCGTTAGTGCGTGTATCGGTAGACGAGTTTTATAAATTTAAACTTGGCATATATTTAATTAAAACAATTTTACGCATCAGTAGTTAGTGGGATCCCACTTCCATTCGCCTACAAGAATAAACCACCATAGGGAGACTCGAACTTGAGACATCTCGGATGAGGAAGATCCCCCTGACCAACTCTGCTAGACAGGCGTTGGTAGTTATTTGCAATTATACAAGAATGAATGTTTATTTGCATTGATACAACATAGTACAAGTGTGGATCATGTTCGAAAACTAAATTGTCCAAGGTCACACAAAACCCATGAAGAGGAAAACACATAGCAGTAATATTGTAGGATAGTGAATAGAACCGTATGTCTTATTAATAATAATCGATGGGTATAAATACAATACAAGGAATGTTCTAGACACGGGCTTGAGCCCAATGATAATAATAACAATACAGACTTAATATGATAGGATAACACTCCTTCGCAGTTAGAGCGGGAGGACATCAGATGCTTAAACTGGTGCGAAACTTCTCAAATAAAGCCGAAGGCAAGCCTTTGGTGAAGATATATGCAAACTGATTACGAGAAGGAACATGAAGAACACGGACATGACCAACAACAACTAAATCCCGAACAAAATGGATGTCTATCTCAATATGCTTCGCACCTAAAATGTTAAAAACCAGATTAACAGGATATAAAAACAACAAATTACCCAAAATTATCAACAATAGACCAAGCGATCAGCGGAAGATAAAGACGCGAAATGGATGCAACTCACGCGATAAATTACGTGGGCAAACAAGTCCTCAAGCAACAACATTCGGCAAACATCACATACTTTGCCTCTGCATGGAACGAGAAACGTCAGGCTGATGCTTAAGGACCAAGAGAGCAAAGTTGTTCCAAGAAATACACAGAAACCTAAATTCGAACGACAGTTAGTTGGCGCCAAACAACCCAAACTCTACATCCGAAAAAAAGCAACTCAAATTTGCTAGCAAATGGGGGAACAATAACTGCAACCCATAAAAGCTAAACGTATCCCGTGCAAACATATCGCAGAATCACGCTTACACGAGCCAAAAAACATAAGCGCCCCCCTACCGAGGATCATGAATAAAAAGACATACCTGCTGAACTGCATAAGAAATATCTGGTCGAGTAAAAGTGAGGTACTGTAGAGAACCTGCAAGACTCCGATATAAAGTAGAGGCAGAAACCGAATCACCTCACTTCCTAGTTTAGACTCAGCATCAATAGGAATCCGACTGGGATTACAATTAACAATATGCGCCATGTCAAGAATCTCAACAACATATTTCTTTTGAGATAAAAACAACCCTGAAGAATCACGTGAAACAGATATACCCAAAAATTGAGCGGGCCCAGATCTGTCATATCAAACTCCTGATGTGATGATCGAATAATCTATTGCAACAAAATCTCAAAAGAAGCATTGAGAGCAATGTCATCAACATATAATAAAAAGTAAGCAGTATCAGTCCCCTGTCTTTATATAAATAAGGAGGAGACACATCGACTATAAGAAAAGCTAACCCGAATAATATAAGATGCAAACCGCTGAAACCAAGCTTGGGGGTGGGGGGCTGTTTTCGCCCATAGAGAGACCGATGTAATAAACACACATAATCAGGATGAATAGAATCCCGAAATCCAAGAGGCTGATGCATATAAACTGTCTCAGAAAGATCACCATGTAAAAAAGCATTCTTGACATCGAGTTGATGAATCGGCCAATGTCAAGAAGTAGCTAAACTAAGGACAGTCCGAATAGTGCCCGGTTTAACAACCAGACGTACAAAGTCTCCATCAACATCAACCCCCACTAACTGTATAGACTAAACTACCTTTTTCGCAATCACAAAGACGAGCCTGTAGCGACTAAAGCGTGCACTGCAGATACTGTGAACGAAAAAGCCACATACACGCACAATATTGGTATCGGTGGACTCTAGGGTATGCTCTGATACCACATGTTGAGAATCGATTTGCCCATCTAGGATATAATAACATTGAATAACATAATATGCAGCGGAATAAACAAGAACATCAATGTTATGAACAAGGTTTTTCATTTAAACGATTTCCTTATTTCCCCAACTATAACTTGGGGCTACTAACTACTACATAGACATCTATAATATGTCTATTACTAACTAACTACTAACTATGGTGTACACACACACACACCCCTTTACTATTCGACTCTCATCAGTCGACTATGCAATAGATGATCCAAACTAACATGCCTAGACCTCATTTTATAGCACAAGGAGTCTAAGGCTTACATAGAAACTAATAAAGATAATTAATAAGTAAATCATTCTAATACTTATCTTTATCTTTGACCATATCTTCATAATCTTCCAATTCTTATCTTTTGAAGACTTCATTAATTATGACTTTGGTCCTTCTTGTTTCCATCTTGTTTCATTCTTATAATTATTTTTTCTTATCAAATCAATAATCCCAACAATTTTCCCCTATTTGATGATGACAAAACAAACAAAGTCGCGTACGAACTTCCCCTTAATTAGAGAAGTTGAGATGTAATCATCTCCTTGAATGAAACAAAATCTTCAATGCTTCCCCTTGATTTAAGATCTCCTTGAACATGTCACCACACATAAATAAGCTGCAAATCAATAAACCTGTAATCTTCTTCCCCTTTTTGTAATCATCTAATAGGGGTCTTCTGTAGATATGCAACTTGTAAACACTTCCCCTCAAGTGGTGCATGTAGATGGTTAAACATTTAATCAATAAGCTTCCCCTGAAACCCATATGTTTACCATCTCTTGAATCTCGAACTCTGTAGGCTCTATGTAGTGATCACTGATGAAGAAAACTGAGTATAACGAATTTGATGAAGAAGTAGAATCTCCCAAACTTGTGTCTTATGTCTTGCACTATCCACGTGACGTCGAACTTATAAATAAATCTGTGAAATATAAGTAGACCGCAACCTCTTGACAAAAACCTCATCTTCTATGAGACACATACTAAGTGATAGCAAATGTGAGCATTGAGCACCATAAGAAAAATCACACACCTTTGCTAGATTTTGACAAGTCTTCGTCACACCATTGTAAGCACAAACAAGTTATCTTTAAAGTCAATGTCCTGCTATAAACACGACTTTAAGATATGATAAGAACACGCATCTGTGAAACTCAACTACAACATCAAATAAGTGATAATCAACTGTCTTCGTAATCACATCTTCAATAAATCTCCAAAAACGAGCCATAAAATCAATAAGAATAAACTATTTAGAAAAATAGTTCTATCCGAGATCCAAACGCGTCTGTTGTCCAACATCGGACAAAGCTAGCAGTATTAAAGTACCCTGGCAGTACTAAAACTCAATAAAAGCCTAGCAGTATTAACTGCTATACGCTAGCAGTATTATCCATCCATAAACCAACAGTAAGTAATATACAAACCTGTTCTTGACATCTTCAAACTAAACCTTTGAGCCCAAACGTGTAGCACCATTATACAAACAACATTAATAAAATCCCATGGCCCAATAGCAATAAAAGCCCAACGAACAACTTTAACATTTCAAAAGCAGTACTAATGAACTTGAACCCAACAGTATTAATTAACTGTTTTTATATCCCAAGCAGCATAAACAAGTACTTAAACAGTACATGTACTCGGACAGTATAAATATATATACAAACAGTATTAATATTCATAGCATCACCATTCTATTGAGCCCAAATAATGGCATGCATGCCCATGCTTCCTTTGCCCAAACAGTATTAATGTTCACTTGCTCGTACAGTAGTAACAATAGCAACATAAGCTTTTGTTGGCAGCACAAAACATTCTTTCTTCGAACACAACAGCAATGAACACAATAGTAATCACATACTGAAAGCAGTACTAATGAAGACTATGGCAGTACTAACCTGTGTGCGTCACATCCTAACAGCAGTACCTATCCTTTGAGCCCATTATTCAGTGTATACTAAATGCTGAATACAAATAATCATAAATTGTACAACTGTTTTCTTTTTCCTATTTTCACCATACGAAGCCCAATCATCAATACAATGAACAGAATCACGCCATAAGTTAAACATATCTTGTAATAGTATCTGAACATTAAAATACCAAGATATGTTTCTTAAATTAACAAATGCTTGATGTATATCATTCTCTCTGCCATATCTCGTTTCATTATAACTGAATTTCAGTAAACCAGTATCATCACCATACCCTACACGAATTAGGGTTTCTTGCATTCCACATAATGACGATGAACACCATAAGAACATCAATTATCAACGTTATAACCAGCAGCAACAATGAAGCAGACGGATTAAATAAAATATTAGGTCACACATGGACTTCCATGGCAGTCGTCCTCATTATAAATCCCTCGTGATCAGACACACATCAACAATCATCAATCCTAACGCGGTAACTTACACCATTCTTCTCGCATCTTTTGCTGCTGCTTCTTGTGACGACATCATAATCAATAAACAATGAAAAACCGAAAATCATGCTTTTCATCATTTACCGAATTAGGGTTTTACCAAATTAGGGTTTTTGTGAAAACCCTAATGTCATTGATTTTGAATTGTTACCGAAAATCATATAAGCTCAAGAATCTTAATTGGGTTAATTAGAATCAATAACAGCATCAATAGAACATCTGAATCGTGACAAAACCCCAAATACAAATCGAACTTGATAATGAAGAAATCATTGAAAATCAAAAGCATCATACCTTGTTCGATTTGTAAAACCTTGTAGATCCTAGATATCAAGAGCAACCTGCTCTAATACCACATGTTGAGAATCGATTTGCCCATCTAGGATATAATAACATTGAATAACATAATATGCAGCTGAATAAATAAGAACATTAATGTTACTTCAAGGTTTTCTTTATTCACTATATCCCTAAGATTAAATGATCCTTGGAGCTATACTAACTCATATATAGATGTCTATAATACATCTATTACTATCTACTAACTATTAGACTCTCATTTGAGAGATCTAACTATGATGGATATCTAACATGCCTAGACTTCCTTTTATAGCACAAGGAGTCTAAGGCTTACATGGAAACTAATAAAGATAATTAATAAGTAAATCATTCTAATACTTATCTTTATCTTTGACCATATCTTCAGAATCTTCCAATTCTTATCTTTTGAAGACTTCATTAATTACGACTTTGGTCCTTCTTGTTTCCATCTTGTTTTATTCTTATATTTATTTTGTCTCATCAAATCAATAATCCAAACACTAAAGTCCATGTTTTGTTTTTTATAAGCGTGTGATATTCATCATGCATAGCATTTTGCCAGTTTGGATCACTAAACGCATCACGATAAGATTTTGGTAAAGGGGAAACCGAAGACACATGTAAATTGAGACGCTTAGTGGGACGATTAGTCTCGACACGGAAATGTGTGACCACGAAACCGGGTTCGGGTTTTCAGGTGGATCGAGAATTATAAGAGGTGATTGAGCCAGAGGTTCATTTTGGGTCACGGGTGATTGAGTTGGGTAGGCGTTTGTTGTTGAACCGCAGACGTGGATGGGGGCGGTGAGTGGGCTTGATTTTTGGTGGTTTGAACTTGGGCCGGTGAGAGTTGTTGGGGCGTGGTAGGTAATTGGGCCGCATCAGGGTGGTGTTGGATCGGGGTGTTATGAATTAGAGTGATGGGTTCAGGTGGGAGTTACACAGCGGGATTGGTGGGAATTGCTAGTGGAATAATATCGGGTATGTCGTCTAAAAAGGTATATGTAGGTGGTAAAGCGGATTGAGTGGAGCCATAAGGAAAAACGGTCTCATCAAATGTAACATGACGAGAAATGATGATCTTATTTGTTTTTAAATCAAGACACTGATACCCACGATGATTGGAAGCTTGTCCCAAATAGATTGAAGGTGTGGCGCGAGGTTCAAGCTTGTGGTTGGTGTGAATGTGAGGGTAACATAAACACCCAAAGGTACGTGAAAGGCTATAGTCAGGGTTTGTTCCAAACAAGCGGGTATAAAGTATTTCATTGTGAATGGCAGTAGATGGTAAAAAGTTTAAAAGGTAAGTGGCCACATTGAGGGCTTCTACCCAAAAAGTAGGTGGAAGGTTGGCTTGAAAAAGTAAGGTTCGAATGAGGTTATTGATAGTACGAACCATGCGTTCAGACTTACCATTTTGTTGGGATGTTTTTGGACATGAAAAACGAAACTGAATGCCATTGTCAGCAAAAAGTTTATGAAAGTTACGGCTGTCGAATTCACCACCATGATCACACTAAAATGAACGAATTTCACACTTGAACTGAGTACGAACATAGGTACGAAACAATACAAACTTAGACAAAACATCATATTTATTAAGCAAAGGATAAACCCAAACAAACTGCGAATAATGATCTAAAAACAAAACATAGTATTTAAACCCTAAAAGACTCGGTATGGGTGAAGTCCACACATCCGAGTGAATAATGTCAAAACAAGAAGTAACGACAGTATTAGAACTGACAAACGGAAGCCTCACGTGTTTGCCAAGCTGACAAGCATGACAAAGCACGGGAGGTTTCTCCTTATTACACGAAATGAAATTATTGGAAACAAGATGACGTAGCACTTCATGTCCTGGATGTCCAAGACGCTGGTGCCACGTATACTGACTAACAAGGAAAACATGAGGAATCGAAGATGGAGCCGTGACGGGGTAAAGATCCCCTATGCTATCGCATTTGAGAAGCACCCGACGCGTCATGAAATCCTTAACGGAAAAACCAAACGCATCGAATTCGATAGTGCAATTATTGTCACGGACAAATTGACGAACATATATTAAATTTTTGACAATATGAGGGGTGATAAGAACATTATTTAGATGTAGAGATTTAAGAGGGGTTGGCAAAATACTATGGCCCGTATTAGTGACGGGTATAGAATGACCGTCACCAACCGAGATAGACAGATACATACACGTATTAAAAATTGTACTTACACTATTAATCGAGTTATTTAAATGAGAACTCGCACCTGTATCCATGTTCCAAACACCTGTAGTAGGATCATGAAGAGTCCCGTTAGTGAAAGCTTGAGGTAAAGTGGTTGCTTGACCCGCAGAAACAGTAGACCCAGTTAAACCGGACTGTTGGGCCTGGTGGGCCTGTCCCGTAAGCTGATAACCCACTTGTGGGGCCTGTTGGGCTGGTTCCAAAAACTGATAACCGAACTGATGGGCTGGTGTGGGCTGGTGGGTCCACTGTTGTTGTACATAACTTGGACCTATGGCATAACTTGGACCTGGGCTGTTGTACATAACATGGGCCGGCTGGAATAAGGTTGGGCCTGTTGCACTTGGACCTCTATACCAGTGGACATCATTAGGAGGGTAACTAGTAGTGGGGGTCGAACCTGTTAGACCTGGGTTACCCAACTGTGATATCAAATTAAAAAGCAAATCAATGGTATTGTTACCTATATTATTTTCCTTATGAATTGTTGGTGGTACTGACATGAAGAAATAGTTTAGGATTTGTAGAACAGTGGGTGGTGACGTGAGGATCAGTAGGGTTTGTATAACGAACCAAAAAGCAACCTGATGGAGAACTAATCAAACAAACGTGACCTATGCACGTATGAAACGATCGTGACATGAGCATGATTAACACACAATGTGACCTTAGCACGATGTAAACAAATAAAACGTGTGACCTAAGCACACAAAAACAAGAACGTATGAGGGTGAATGGGGCAGTTTAGGGTTTCGGTGGGTTGTTTAGGGTTTGAGGATCGTTGTTAGGCGTGATACCATGTAGGATAGTGAATAGAACAGTATGTGTTATTAACAATATTCGATGGGTATAAATACAATACAAGGAATGTTCTAAACACGGGCTTGAGCCCAATGATAATAATAACAATACAGACTTAATATGATAGGCTAACAAATATGAGATAAGAAAACAAATAATGTATATTTTACAAGTAACACATATTCTTGGTGAATAAATGTTGCCTTAAACAAAAGAAATGTAGCTATCACCGAATAACAAATAAACCTCCATAGAAAAAAACACAATAGACAAAACTTGTCGTATCAAAACACCGGTTTCACAAAACTTGTTGAATTAACATTTAGAAACTCGATAAAAATTCAAAATCAACTACGAAAATACTCATTAAGCCGTGTACATGTCATAGCCAAAAGCTCCCATTTATATAAGTAGCATCATTAAAATCTAGAGAGTAAGGTACAATGAATCCTTAGTCGTTATAGGCGTCGTCACGTCAACATGTTTCATATAACTACTATAACATAAACACCCACTCGATCATGTCCTATCAATTTCTTTTAAGAAAGTGAAAGGAAGTACCCACGACCCGATAAAACAACCGGACCCATTACACACTTGTCAAGTCTCCAATTTCATTTCAATGACACTTTCCCCTCAAAAACCATCTCAAATTAAAACACACACAAGTATAAGCCCTTAAACTCCATCTCTAATACCACACCATGCAGTCAAGTACACTAACCGAAATATCACCAAGCTTCACTAGTCACTCTTCCAACAGCCTAGCAGACGTTGCCGCTAGAGTTATCTCCGAGTATCGCCAAAATAACAACGACTACGACCATATTTTCAACTTCAAGAATTCTAATCCACAAAAACATTATAATGAAGATGGTAATGATAATGATAATGATAATGACGAAGAGTTCGAGTTTGCTATTGCTCATGAAAACTCTTCCTCATCGTGTCATGATGATCATATATTATCACCTCAGTATCCTTTATTCGACACAAGTTTATTATTAACTGTTGATCCTAACTTACTAAAACTCGTTACAGTCGATATCAATCGTACAAAGTCACTCGTGGTACGGTTACCTTTGATAAAGCTTTTTAACGAAGATCGTGATTTCGTGTCATCTGAGGCTGACGATGATCTCGAAGGTTTGACACCGGGAACTTACTGTGTGTGGAAACCTAAAACAATTTCACAGGAAAAGTGTAGTTCTCGTAATTCGTCACGTCGTTGGAAGTTACGTGATGTTTTGGCAATTTTGCCGTCAAGTCAAGGTTTGCTAGGTGCTTTTACGACGGTCAGTTGGTCTAACAGAAATTTACGTCCATTTTGATGTTTGTGTAGTTTTTTTCTGTATGTTTGGTGATTACTTTTTGGCCGATTAATTCAAGGTTCAAATCATTGTCGCACAAACTTAAACTGGGTTATATGTTTATTGGAGAGGTTAATGAGGCCATGCACCTTAGGTTTATTTGGTGTTGACATTTTTTATATTTCAGTGATGTCGATATTCATAAGCATTTATCAACTCGGCAATTTCTTGGGGATCAGCTCTGAGGCGCCAATGCCCCTGTCGACATCGATAAGGAGATGTACATTCTTGTTTTTTAGTTTTGAATGTCTATATGTGTGTGAGATGTACATTTAGTTGATAATTCGATTAAGAGTGCAATATGATTTCAGCAGTTACGTAGTATTATTGAAGATACAAACATAAAGATATCTTTATTGACAAGTCTAAAAGTTGTAATATCGTTTTCTTTGTTGAACGAATTAATGACCTATTGTATTATGTTAAGTTGTTTGGTTGGCCGTGACGGCCAAGGTGGGGAGTGGGGACAAAAGTGGCATTAATTTTTGTGATGGAGGAATAATTGAGCAATAATAACAAGATATGGAAAAAAACTAAAGGAGAATAAATAAAGAAAAGAAAAACAGTACAGTTTGTAATAGGCGTAATCTTAGTATTTTAAAAACCAGGTTTTAATTGATATGACCGGCTTTGATGACCCAACCAGTTCCGTGGTTGAACCGGCTAGGTCTACCCCGGGTTTAAAAACATTGTGTTAGCCATTTCACTAGAAAGTTAATGAAAAATCATTAGTTAGTTAAACTTTATGACGTTTTCCTTTACCACTTTGTCAGCTATTCATCGCACGGTTTTTTCACTGTAGGACAATACAAAGGAATTCTCTTGACTATCTTGATAAATAGTTGTACTTCAAGGGCCTTAATAATGTAATCTTCGTACAGTTTAGAAGGAAAAGGAAAACATACAAGCAACGAGCTGCACACAATTTGTGTGCAACAAAGAGTAAAAGGAGCCTTTATAAACATGCACGAGTATTAGGTTAAAGGCTATAACATGTAAGCGACGCTCGTCTTTTTATTCTCTATTGCACACAAGTCGTGTACCAATATATAAGCTAAAGAGATCTTAGCAAAAGATACTCCTTTGGCCATATTTTCTTGCTCTATTTGATACAAGGAAATACTAAACTCGCCATAAAATAATTACAGGCTGCAGTAAAGACCACCTCTACGTTTGGAAACTATAGTTACTAATTGTTGCTATCACAAACTGCAGTAAAGACCACACAATAATTCAATCCATCAGGATTCAGGACCGCAACCAAAATTTTCAAACAGCTAATTTGATAAGATATCCCAATGCTTACAGTTTTTTCTTCCAGGCCCATGCTGAATATTGTTATCTTGATAAAAATATGTCAATCCAATCTGGACCCATTGGTTTGCAGGCCTGTTGATTTATTTTTACTCGAAACAAGCCGTTGTCCCAAAAGAGGGACAAAGACCAAGAAAGCCATTATCTCATAGACCCATATATAAATTGTACCCAAAACAACCCATTGCAACAGAAAAAGGAAAGATCAAAAAAGTCAAAGATTTCATATCATAAAAGTCAAATATCGTTTGTACCCGAAAACAAACACTGAAACACAATCTCCAACTACATCATCTGTATAACTCTTTTGACTTAAAAGGGGTACAAACGTCAAAATAAATGTTTACTGTAACCTAAAATTAGCTAAAACTCTTCTTTTGGTTTATACTTCATTCCCACCTGAAAACAAGCACTTCTCACACTCCTCGTCTTCCTTCACATGTATCCACGATTTCTTTACTTTACTCGATTATATATCGAGCCAGGATGATTGACACGCCGCTGCAAAATCAAACACTTAGATTAGAACAACAATTTCATCAAATTTACATCAACTTGTATGAGTAAACCCATATTTTATTGGAAACTATTTAATGAACTTGCGAGGCGCCAAAGATATTTCATGTCAAGGATTCTAAAAAGGACCAACAATTTCATAATCGTTCTGGAAAGATTTTCATCACAATATCACAGTTCTAACAGTAGTATAAATATAAAAACATGAGTCCGGTACCTTCTCAGTGAAATCTTTTAGAACCATAAGCAACATCCTATCACCGGCAATTCCTTTTATTCCTCTAATCATATCAAGTCGAGTGATCTTACGTTGCTGTCAAACAATTACAAACACCATTAGGATAATAATACCAAGTCTAATCCACAAAGATAGATAACATAACGTACAATTTGTTATTTGTTCACTTACAATGTAACTGTGACGATACTGTGTGATTTCCTTGATGGATTTAGGAGGCAACATCTTGGATAATTTTGCAATGAGATCTGGAATTGGTATCCACGGGGAAACTGGTTTCTCAAGACGAACTCCATTTACTTGAGGCCCTAAATTACATCAAAGCATGTAGAATCAATTACAACAACTAGCCGAATAACATTCAATTGCAACTACATAAGATTCTTGAAACAACTTACTGTTGACAATCCTTTGCGTCTTGAAACTTATGACGAATTCCGGCAAAATATGAGTGTTCATCTGACTACTCCAAATAATATACTTCTTAGGAGACACCGCATTATCAACACCAGAATCGAACTCCTCAGAACTCGGGTGACATTGTGTAGAAAAGCGATTCACAACTTCTGTTTTACCCAATAAAACACGACAAAGCAATATGTGCTTCACCCCATCACCATCAACAATTGCAGACTCCACACTGTTACACATAATTAACAAATCATTAGTCTTATTTTTTTCCCTATTGTCACCCAAACTAATTCTACCAATAAACATAAAATGAACCAAACCTAGCTAAACAATCATCTAATCACACAACCATTAGTTCCCAATTATCAATGTCCGTATTCAAACTTAGAGGGTGTTTGAGACTGCGTTTGGAGTAAATTCAGAATACAGTGTTTGGCAAATCATCTGAAGAAAATATTTATGTGTTCTCTAAGAGACAAAATACAGTTTTAAAAGAGCAAGATAGTTTTGGAAACGCAATCAGAAACACCCCCTTACTACATCACACATTAAACATAAACTGAAACAATCTAAACCCCACTAGACAAAAACATGAAAATCACACACCAACATTGCATCTCTTAGGACAAATACTCCTTCCAATATTGAGTGTGTTTGGGGAGTTGCATTTTGGATTATAGCATTACTCAAAGCTTGCATATGCGAAAGGTTAAATTACTCAATAAAAACCGTGATTGCAAGTTATTTGAAGAAATCATTACCAGCATTTCTTATAGACAAAACACATCAAATGGCTTATTTTTAAACGCAATTTTGCAAACGCCTAATCTCTTTCGAGAACGCAATCTCTTCAAATACGGACTAATAAACACAAGATGAATCAAACCCTAACTAAAAAATAATCTAATCACACATAATCATCAGTTTCCATGTTTTCGACTTCTAATCCTAACTAGCTGATCTAATAAACATAAACTGAATTAATCCAACGTAAACACTTATCCAATCACAGTCATTAGTTATCATATTTTTGTATCCTAATCCTAACTAATTACTGCTATAGACAAAAACTATAGCAAAACTAAAGCCAGTAAGTTATCGACTTCTAATCATAACTTAATAGATCATCTAATCGCGCAGTCATTAGTTACTTTTTTTTCTATCCTAGTCCTAACTAATTATACTAATAATCAAACACAAAAGCAAATTATCCACTAAACAATTACGAAATCACACATAATCATAAAATCTAACCTTTCGAATGGCGAATGATCAGCATTAAGCACGACGGCATTCCCAAACCCCTCACAGTTGCCCACATCCCCATAACCAAACCCGAACCCCACAATCCTATCAATCTCCTCTTTCGAACACCCACCAAACCAACCATACTTCACCTTAGCCTCCCCACCGTTTTTCGCCCCAACCGCCTTTGCATATATCTGAAAGCTGCTCACCTTAACCAAACTCGCGCCAAACATGTTCCTATAAACACATTCCACGTCAGCTTTCACCCCAATTTCGCCTAGCTTCGCAACGAACTTGTTCACTATTATTCCATGCAGCTTATCATCTTCACCCAACTTAACCAAACCGTTAACCGACTTCTTAACCGAAATTTTAACCGACTCAACTCGGTTTCCGGTAACAACGCTTTCACAGTCAGAAACAACCGACTCGTCATCACCGGAACTATCGCGGGAAAACTCATCATCTTCGATCAACGGAACATGAACATCATGACCGTAACTCATTCTTTCATCATCATCATCGTGTAAAATTCTCTGATCAACTTGAGACATTGTTTAAGCAAAAAGTATATAAGAAAAGCGTAAAACCTAAATCAAGCGCGTGAGGATGACGCGCAGGACATATTCTATAAAGGTATATATAAACCGTTACAGTATAAAAAAATCAAAAAAAAAAAGTATTCGAGAATTAGTTTTGGAGCAAACTAAAGAACTGAAAAAAGTAGGTTGGTGAACTCATGATGAAGAGTGTGTTTATGTTTGTGTTTATGTTTATGTGTGTGTAAATAGTGTGTGAAACCATTTGTAAACTTGGAGAAGAATTGAGTTTATAAAAAAAAAAGTTGAAATGAGAAAGGTTTTATAAAAAAAAAGTGATAGGCCAACGGATGATGGGGGAGGGGACAGAAATGAAAGTTCGGCAAAAACCAGCGGCCAGAGCCATGGTTTATATATACAGTATAAATGAGGTCGGTTGATGGTAATGAAGAAAACCTACGCTCCACGGAATTGAAGTGGCGCTGTGGAATTACGGTTTTGCCCTTTTGCTTTCTTGGGGAAGTGGCCACGTTATATTTTTGAGTCGGTTGTTTTTTATGAATCGGAAGGTGGTTTCGTGTTATGGGTTTTAATTTTAATTCCTACATATGTCGTATTCTCAGTAGTAAAACATAAAATGCTAGATATTATTGAAGGATATTACTATTGGTTTATATATATTTTTTTTCAATAAAAAAGGTACAAAACGGTATCTAAAAGTACAACATCTACTCATTTTAACTCTTTATTTACGGTATAACACAGTTTTTTTTATTAGATTCTATTCTATATTTTTTGTCGATTTAATATTTTTGACTTGTCATACTTTATATTTTTTGTTCTGCATTTTCAATTTTATAACAAAAGCAAAATTATTAAAAAAAAATCAAAAAACGCAAAACACGAATGAAACAAGACAAAACACGAATGAAACAAGATGGAAATTATATTTGAGTCTTATTTTGTTCTGCATTTTCAGTCTTATCATTACTGTTGAGAATTATATTTGAGTTGATAAGACAAAACACGAATGAAACAAGATGGAAACAAAAGGACCAAAGTCGTCATTGTAAGATTCTACAAGATGTATAAGAAAATAAAAATTTGGTCAAAAAGAGATAAAGATGAAGAGATAATGATTTGGTCAAACTCATTAATATCCTTTAAATAGTTTCTTTAAGGGGGGGTTTCTAATATAAAGCTTTGACTCCCAAAAATTTGGTCAAAAAGAGATAAAGGATGAAGAGATAAAGATTGGGGTCAAGCTCATTAATATCTTTTAAATAGTTTCCTTGTTAAGCCTTGACTTTTCTTATGATATTAAAAGGAAGCTAGGCTTTGTGTGTGTTTTAGTATTCAGAAAATATTATTTTCTCAGATGAGATGTCGTAGACTAATCACTAAAATGTGTGTGTGTGTACACGTTTAGTTAGTTAGCGCATAGTTGATAGTTAATAGATGTGGTTATAGAAATCTCTTGTAAGTTAGGTTTAGCCTCAATGATCATTTTGATCTTTGGGGATATAATGAATTAAAGAAAACCCTGAAGTAACTATGGTTTTGTCTTTAAGTTTTCCGTTGTGCAAGTTTATTAATCATTGTTACTATATTCTTAGATGAGTCTTAATTAAGATCTCCACAATTGAGTATCAGCAGCCTCGTCGGCTCTAGATATACTCGGATATTGTTCAAGGTTTTTGTTGGTGGACGACTTTATGTAGAAATATGTGTAGAGTTTCATGTTCTGGAAGGTTTTTTTGGGTTTTAAATGTTCCTAAATAGTTCAAAGGGCTCGTATTTTGGATATTATTCTAATTTGAATTGGTTACGAAGAGATGGTATTTATTGAACCTACTATTGAAGTGTGAAGTGGAATTATTTGGGTTTGTGTTTTTATCATACCACTCTTAGAGAGGTAACTTTCGTTCGTGTTTATAACGTTGTGACGAAGACTTGAGAATCTAGCATAATGTTGTGTGATTTTTTCTTATGGTGCTCAATGTCACATTTGCTATCACTTGTAGATATGTGCTATCATAGATGAGGATTTAGTCATAGAGATTGCGCTCCTACTTATATTTGGTCATTGCGTATGGAGTCGAACGGTTGCGTGGTATAATAAGATATAAGACACAAGTTTAGGTTGTTCTACTTCAGCAATCAAGTTCGTTTTATACTGAATTTTATTCATCAGTAATTATCATCATAGAGCCATTTAGAATTGAATGATTCAAGAAATGGTTAAGTCATATGGGTTTCATGGGAAGCTTAATGTTATAATTGTTTAACCTTTACAGCTACATGAGGTGAAGGTTTTTGTCTCTACTAGTCTTTATTACTACTGTAGTGTGAGATGTCTACTATCAAGTTTCATTTTCTTATTGTGCTTAATGGTGGAGTTAATTGAGAGATATAAGGCTTGGATTGAAGTGTAATAGTGGTTCAAGTATGTTGTGATGATCGATAGTTGCTTAATTTAGTCCCCGTTTGGATGATGACAAAAAGGGAAGAAAGTTTTTTGATGAATTTGCAATCTAGTGTAGATCCTTGGTAGTTTAAAAGGGAAGTTTTCATTCAGTACTATTAACTTGTCAGGGGAAGTTCGTGCTTATTTGGTTGTTTGTCATTATCAACTAGGGGAAGATTGCTTGGGAATTATACTTTGAGTTTGATTAGACAAAATCATCGATTGAAAACAAGAATGAAAACAAAACGAACCAAAGTCGTCATTGTGGGATTCTACAAGGATTGTAGAGAAAATAAAGATATGGTCACAAAAAATGTAGATAAAGATGAAGAGATAAGGATTTGGTCAAATCATTAATATCTTTTAAATAGTTTACTTGTAAAGCTTGACCTAGATTGTGGTTCAAAATAGAGATAAAGTATGAAGAAAGGATACAAGTTTTGGTCAAAATACTTAATATCTTTTAAATTTGTTTTCCATGTAATAGCCTTTGACGTTTTTGCTATAAAAGGAAGTCTAGGCATATTTGTTTTAGTATCCCAGAAAGTGTGTGTTCTAATGGAGTCGACAATAGAAACTAAACGTGCATGTGTTACTCGTTTAGTTAGTTAGCATAGTTAGATAGTTAGTAGTGTGTTGATAGTCATCTATGTTTTTGTTAGTTTAGGCCTCAAGGTATTTGTTTCTTGAGGATATAATGAATAAGAAAACTTGTAAGTACTATGTTTTACTGTTTTATTATTACGTTGTGCAAGTTATTAAGATATTGTTACTATATACTAGATTGAAGTTTAATAATGATCTAAAAAGCCTACATAGATCTTAACTCGCCCCTGAATATCATGACCCGAATGCTGTATAACTGGATCATGAGAAGAAAACTTGACCCTAGGGGTGACCCAAATAGGAGAGTAAGCAATTTCACGGGAAGGATTAAGGGAATGCACGTCTTCGTAGGAAACTTCACTTACGTCATAGACTTCATGATTGTTGAGGATACTAGCTCAATCATAGACCCTAGGCTGTCACAAGTAGTGTTAGGGAAGCCCTTTATTGAAGTATCCAACATGACTCATGACCCACCCAAAGGAGTAGTGAGGTTCACAAAACGGGACCGATGAAATTGCCTATAAGATGCCCCATAAGATATAACAGTACAACTCGCTATCGGACCTAGAAAGAGAGCACACTAAGTCAGTCTACCTTAGGAACGACGAGGACAAAAGAAGAGGGGTGGAGTACGTGATGAGCAATATATTAGGGTTTTACAAAGAATGTCTAGAGCTTGGACCCGAATATTTGACTAGAATTGCTAATAAAGGAGAAGTCACATAAGGACGTGTGACTTCGAGTCTAGCTACAAGACTCGTAAATAAAGAAAAACGCTTTTTGGGAGGCAACCCAATATTTATTTTCCCGCATTTAGGAGTGTCTTGTGTTTTAATTCTTTATCGTTTATTCTTGTATGTTTGAATCATATCGTAATCATGCTTTGTTTTGTTTTTAATTTCGTCTTATTAACAATCAAAGGTATTTTGTATAAAATAAGTGTAGAGGAAATTATCCGGTTTATAAGAACCAATTCAAACATATAAAATAAATTGTTTTGATTAATTCGCGTCAAGTTTCGAGTCATATGATTGTAATGATTAATTTCTAGGTTTTATGTAGTATTTTCTATTGTAAACAACTAATAAGATTGAGTGCAGGAAAATTTTCCTAAAAAATGAATTAGAAGTTTTCACAGTATGTGGAGACGGCGTTAGAAAATTGCGCGACGCCATCTGGATTGTCAAGCGAACGCGTCATGATTTTTCCTGACGGCGTCAAACCCCCAGACTTGTGAAAATTTGAACTTTTTCTATTATTTTTGAAAAATAATTTTGCACAAACTCTAAAATTTGTATTTTTCTTATAAACATGCAGAAACATAGAATTATATCATCACTTTCATCCTATCTTTACTGCTTTCATAGAGTCAACCCTAAAAGTTTCATTGTATATATCACAATCACGCAGATTTTACGCAACGTGTTAGTTGTCTTTGTCATTTGTCTTTGTTTACAAGTTTATATTGGTGAGAAGAGCTTGGAAAGTTCTTAGAAGTCATTAGTCGATTCTCTGGAGGATATTTACAGTTTTCGCATGTTTCTTCTCCATTATTGAGCAAACCAGGGGAGTGCTAGTTTTTTTTCCTTGTTTTCTTTTCTCTTTATTCGTTTTTACGGGTACTTCTATAGAACATTAGGGACAATGTTCAACTTAAGTGTAGGGGGAAATAAGCCTTAGAAACTATTTTTTTTCATTTGTCATTTGCTTTGTCCTTAAAATGATGGGTAATATGTCAAAACATAGCATAAGAGGTAATTTTTACCCAAATTCAAAAATTTTATGACACATACCGACGAAAACCGATTGTTAATAGCATCTCATGGATAGGAATTTATATGACTAGCACAATAACCCTCTGAATTCCACCCAAAAAATGTGAGGTTCGCCTTTAGATCTTTAGGAATTTGAGTATCTATTATTGATGCCCAAGATAGTTTATACCTTTAGCTTTCTCGATAAGGAGTGAGCAGTCACATGTGTCTATTTCGTCGTTACGGATGTGTACGTGTGGTCTTCGTCACCTTTTCTGGAGCATTGAGATCGGTATTAAATTATATGAGTGTGCCGGATGAGTGTACCGGTAGTGTATTAAATTCTAGAACTTGTTTTTTGGATGCATCCCGAGATCGCATAATAAGTGTTAGGATTTGCTAAATGATAAGAGGCACTAGGATTAACCCATGTTTAAAACTTGTATTTGTTAGTGGCACTAACGATCATATAATTATCCCTGCACCCTGTACCATCACTCATTTTTAGTGCGGATACCCTAGTATACCCTTCGCGTGCCTATCCTTTTCACATGGGTTCTGCGAGTAATTTTATGACTTAAAGCTAGACTATTACATGAAGACATTGTATAATCCGTAAACCAATTTCTTTACACACCCAAATCGCCTTAGCCTACCTTTTATGTACTCGCTTTTAGTAACATTAATCGGTTTTAACCCAAGTTAATTAGTGGAATAAACGTTCTAAGTCCTTATCCTTGTAGAATACATTTTGAGACGATTGTGATCATGGTAGTATATATTTAGCGAAGAATGGGAAAGAAAAGCTAAATCATAACCCCCATATTTTGTCAGTGATCTGCCAGTATATTGATCCACCTCAATTCAGGTCATTAGTTAGATTGTAATTATGAGTTCTAAAACTCAAGTGTATGGGTGTGTTATAAACCCCAAGCTGTGATGTATTATAAAGAGAGAGAGAAATAGAAAAGAAAAAGAAAAGAGATTAATGTAGAGTTCTGTAGAGTTTGTATATCTTTGTCTGAGTTCTTGGCTTAGCAACCCAATCAGCGTGTATTCTTATAAATAATTAGCTAACCCTTTCACCTAAATTCACCCAAAAAAAAAAAGCCATCCCGAGAAAAATGTTACACCATCTGTTTCCATTTCCATATGTTATCCAAACAACAACACCCCATAACCCTTAACCGACCTCCTTTGATAGTAATGGACTAGTACCTTGCGCCTTAACGGTAGATGGTTTGATCGTTATCAAGTCAATGATAATTATATATGTTTTTTGGACAGGTAAAAGAGTGTTTAATTTTTGCGTTTCCATATCGTGTTTTATAATTTATATACGACCCGAGAGAAAGAGAGAATTCCCAAACACTTATTAAGGTGCTATAATTCTTATCTCGTAGCTATAATTACAGTCTAAAGGTTTGTCGTCTAAACTGCTTTTAAAGAGTATTATATGCCCCAAATATTCTAATGTCCTATTGGAGAAAAACCCATTTGCTTGAGGACAAAGCAAATCCGCAAGTGTAGGGTATTCATGAGTGTCTTTTTATACACTTTTTCCGGGTCTTTAAACCACCCTAAATCATGCAAATATGCCCTAGATTATGGCTTAATCGTTTGTTTTTGTTTTTAATCACTTGGATGGCTTTTGGAGGTGAAATACAGGTGACTTGAGCTCATTGGCGAGAAGAAACGAATCAAACAACACGCTACAGGTAACACACAACTTATCTGAAGAAAAGCAACGCAGTCGTGAGACGGCGTCGAGCGCAATTACAAGCGACGCGATAAAGTTATCAAGTGCCTCACCGCGTCATGGAATTCTATACGACGTCAGAACGAAGCCGGCTTAAAAAACCCTGGAAGACCATTGCGGCACGACGACGCCAGGAACATAAAGCGACGCCGTCGCGCTTGTTTTCTTATATATACAAACCCGCTTTTAGTGTTTTAGTGTTTAACTTTTAAGAGACGAACCCTAGTTTTAGAAGACGGTTTTGGCAGCCTTTAGGCTCATTTTTTGGGTGTCAAAACCCTCTTGTAACAGCCTAACCAGTCATCAATTTAATCAAGTGAGTTCATTATATCCTTTAACATGCTAAAATTTCTATGCGTTTGTATAGATTCTTTTTCTTCTCCTTTATTTGCCATGCAAGCTAGAAATCTAATTAGTATTTACTTATGATTGGAAGAAACTTAGATTGTAATCCTTTTCAATGTTGCCCCTTCTTGAGAAGGATGGTGCGCGCGTTCGGCTTTAGAAAACTAGCTATAAGATTTAAAATTGGCATAGGACTCTAAGTGGAAACGCGAGTGTGTAGAAATGATACCATCAGGTAACAGTCTTCATACTACCTTACCACCAAATAGTTGACTCCCTCCCCCCCCCCCCCCCGCCCCCCCCCCCCCCCCCCACCCCCCCCCCCCACCACCCCCCCCGACCCCCACCCCCCCCCCCCCCCCCCACCCCCCCCCCCCCCCCCCCCCCACCCCCCCCCACCCCCCCCCCCCCCCCCCCCCCCCCTCCCCCCCCCCCCCCCCACCCCCCCACCCCCCCCCCCCCACCCCCCCCCCCCCCCCTCCCCCCCCCCCCCCCCCCCCCCCCCCCCACCCCCCCCCCCCCCCCCCACACCCCCCCCCCCCCACCCCCCCCGCCCCCCCCCCCCCCCCCCTCCCCCCCCCTCTAGTTCTAAGATATTTCAATTTCATTTAATATACTCTAAGGGTCCTTAGTAATAGTCTTCAAAACTACCTTACTTGTGCGTTGCCTTAACGAACTATTAAATAACGTGGCGGGTTCGTGTAATTCGTTTATGACTTAGGAAATACTTACACAGATCATCACAAGTGTGACAAAGCAATGATTAGGAGAAGCAATCTGAGGATTAGTGCATGATTAAGGTAAATACGTTCATTTATCATATAAGTTATTACCAAAGTAGTTTAGATTTATTATTAGTAATTATATAAAAACAAACCAACCTCTCAAACCATGATTTTACCTGCTTTCTATAAAATAAAAATACAAAAAGAATGTTCTCTCAACCTCGTATACCACGATGTAGATTCTGAACGAATCCTTCCTAATATTCCCCTAGAAAACGATAAACAACCCCCCAGATCTTTTGCCTAAACTAACACTACAAACGATAGTACTCTGCCTAAAGAGTTGTAAAACTTCTTGTGAAGTCTTACGACAACCGCATCAATAACGAACCGCGGACATTACCAAACCAAGAAACCGGCCTGACGGGACCGGACCGGACCTATTTCGGTCCAGCCTCGGTCCACACTTTTTCTCATGTTCGGTCTTTGGTCCGGTTCGGTCTTACGTAAAACCGACCATGTTAAGTTAAGTTAAGTTAAAGTATGGTTGAGCATAACGGACCGCGGACATGACCGAACTGAGAAACTGGACCGACCTCGGTCCAAACTTTACCTCATGTTCTGTCTTCGGTCTGGTCCAGTCTTACGTAAAACCGACCATTATGCCTACTCGGACTGGACCGGACCGAATGCATTCGGTCCGGTCTTTGGTACGTGGTTTTAGGCTAAATCGGTCTCGGTCCGGTCTGTTTTTTTCCATCATGTTCGGTTTGACCCCGATATCTTCACACCCCCTAAGTTAAAGTCCTATTTTTTAAGATTTTCTAAATCAATGATTCTCCTTTTTAAACTATCATGCTTTTCATCGGCGACTTTAGAAAAGAAAATAAAGATAAACCAATAATAATTCTATCAGGTTTAGATTTTATAAACTCTCGTCATTTGACCAACACATCGTACAACCATAAAAAACAAGAAAAAAATCCGTTAAATAATGAGTAAAATCTCAAACCGCACAATTTTGACTATGTTATCAAACCGCATAGTAGCCGGTTATATTAACATTAGATTAGTTTTTATGTTTGGAAAAAAGAAGTTGTTGCAGGAGCAAAATTAAAAATAGATTATATTTAAGAAACATATAAAGTAGAATTTGATTTTTAAACATTATGGAATATTATTTTTGTGTAAATTTTTTTTAGAAAGGCAAGTTTTGTGTGTCAAACAGAACATATATTTTAAATAGCTTAATTTTTCTTTAAGGTGGAGTTTGGTTCATGGGTTTAGTCTCATGGATAAGGATTTAGATTAATAAAAGTTGTTTGGTATACAAAATGTTGTATTTAATGCTGGGCTCACATCTTTGGCGGAGGGAATGCAAAATTCCTTATACTAATGGGTGGTTTTATCTCACTTACCTTTTTTTTTTAAAATTTATTCACTGTCATTCAACTTTTTTTCCGCCATGCTTTCTTTTTCATGTAAAACAAGGTTTTTACACCGCGCTTCGCTGAAAGATAACAGTAACAGTTAGTACACGCGGTTGCGACATGTACGGAATGAACTGTTTACATAATTTTTCATAAAATGCTTACAACCTTAAAAATAATTTGCATCGCTTTAGCAACACAAATTTCATAACACAAATTGAGGCTAAGAGTTTAAAACTGTCTTTTCTAGTCATGTGTGTTTCCAAGCTTCCATTTTCCCTTGCAACCTGATCACCGAAACGTTCACAGTTGATAGTGAGTTGAGAAGGATGATTTTACATATAAAAATGCCAAGTATCTCAAGTTTTAAAACACCTAGAGGATAGGGAAGGAAAGTATTGCTTACCTGATACCCATCAAAATCGCAATAAAATAGGCAAACACAATCCCTGACGTTTGTGTTATCACTATAAGCTCCCCTATAAGTATAAGCAAATTCAAAAACTCTTGAGGCTGTTCTAAGGAGTGTATCCGAGTATCTAGGATCGGTTCGTGCAGTTTCCATGTCTTCAGGTCTTTTTCAACAGTTATGGTCATTGATCGGATCACCAACCTACAAATATTAGAACAAAAATACTATATATGAAGGTGTTAGGAGATATATAATACGATGCAACACGGTGTTATATATGTTTTTTCTCAAAATTATCATAGCTTATGGCACTAAGTTATCTAAACACATAATACCACGGAAACAACGAAACATAAAAAATAATAAAAGAATCTTATTTACCTTAAGTTGCACCTCTGATTGATCCCACAGATGTAGCAGCCACGTCACGAATAAATAAAGTACCAGCAGGAATTTGAGCTGCAAACTGCAATCATAAAACTGTGTTAAAATAATTATCAATGGGACACAATTATCGTTCCATGCTGTGGTCTTTTGTTTTTTATTATTGTTTGAAAATCTGAATATTTTTTATTATAAAACGTTTGTTAGCATTGTTGTTGTGAATCATTGTTGGTAGATTTAGTTGTGGAATTGTTGCTGATGTTGTTGTGAGTGTTCAAAAGAGTTGACCATATCTGTTTAGAGTTCACAAAAGAGAATGGCCGTTTGATGTTGTATTAGACGGGCCTTGTGACTTACCTAGTTCCACTGATACTTAGTTACATTATTGTTGAGACATCATACAGCTTTGCGGTTACTCGGTTTTCTATTTCTTTTGGTCTCCGAGCTCTTCTGGGAACAATGTTCTTTTGGTTGCCTTGTTGCTATGTTCAATCGCTCCTCCTAGCTTTTCGAATCCCTCATTTTTAGTAGACTTGGGAGATGCTGGTAGACTTGGGAGATGCTGGAGTTTGTGATCCTATGCATTGTCAATAATAAGTGTGTAAGTTTCTACGTTTGCTGGATGCTTGTATAAATTTGAATATTAAGTTTTTGCTAATGCTAATTACCTATTGTATTTTTGATTTTGTTCTTTTGTTTTCTAGTCACGTGAGACATGTGTCAACAGAGTCGGGTGTGCTGATGTTTGGTATGTCTGTAGAGGTGGGTAATGTGTTATAGTGTCATAAGTAGAACTTTTAGTAGGCTATGTTTACCAGTTATTTGGTTCAATGGGAAATTGGGGTATTTGCAATTTTGTTATCGGTTGATGTGTCTTTAGCGTCCGCTTGTTCTTGTTTTCAGAGCAGAACAAAACGTGTTAGAAGTTTTAGATAGATTGGTGGTTGAGTGGGAATCGTGTCGTAGAACTTTTTTACGTGTAGTCAGCTGCAATGGTGTTGTCGTTTCTGGTGTGCCTGCAAAAGTAGGAGCTTATTAAGAGTGTGTTGATCAAGTTGTTTGGGTGATTAAGGCAATACGGAGAGTTTGGGAGGCAGTCCCTACCTGTAAGCGTCTTAGGCGTTTTTTTCCATCTCTGGGTCTTGGTGGCGATATTTGCAGATTTGAAGTGGTGGATTTAAGCTGTATTTTTGTTTGTATCTGCAAGAAATAAGCAGTTTTTTTGTTGATGTATACAGTGTTTATACAATTTCATATAAGAAGTTGCGTATGTTTAGGTGCACTTACGCATCACGTGTTTGGTCTACTTCTGGTATCACGGGGTTTATGTAGTAGCGGGTCGCAAGAGTGGCTGCGAGTTGGAAATTTGTAACTGGGGAAATTTATATTACTGTTTTATTTGGAAAAGTAAGAGCTTTTTATGAGGTTCTTATTTCGTATCGTTGAACCTTGAGACTTTGCAAGAGGTGACGGCAATTATGACTGGTGGTTCAATTTTTTCTATCATCTTTTTGTCAAACTGTGTTGCTAAGTCATCCCACATTGTAAATTCGACGATGTTCCCACTGCATGAAAAGAATTAGGTTTGTAAGTATTGGTAAAAATGTAATTTGAAACATGATTGAAACACTAAATATATTGTAAATGCGGGGTCAAAGTTGTTGTTTTACTCACTCTAGGTTTTGAATGTCCACCTTTCTGCGAAAGCTTTGGCTTCTGTTGGCGTTTTCAAAAGGGAGTGCGTCACTGATGGATCTTATGCATCCTAAATAATCTGTGGATCATAAGTAGTGTTCGTTAAGTTTCTATACATTTTTTCTGAGTTACGGACCAGTAAGTGATACCTGCTAGAACCGGATAAACCATCTTTGAATTTTCGCCTCGGTAAGGAACTCTTGACCCAAGCTGATTGTATGAGACAAATTTGAAGTGGTGATTTGGAAACTGCTGCTCTTGCCATGTTAGGATTTCGAAGTTCGTGATTTTCCCGAACCTGAGACTTGTTTTGTTTTGCAATGTTTGATGATATGAACTTGTTGTCTCACAGATGAACCTTGATATTCTGTAAGCATCACCGAGCTTAAGCCTTGGATTGAAGTGTTCTATATTGTTGATATCCATATTCGCTTGGATGGCGTCGCCCTGTTATGATATTGTTATTACATTCTGGCTAGTTGTTGGTATGATGTTCATGATGTTAGGAAATTCAAATTTTTTTTACCTCTTTGTCTATGAGGATGCAACAGAATGCAAGTTCTCTCATGTCGGGTACGCTCTTGGAAATCCATTTTCGGTAAACCTTCGCTTCTAGTGTGCGGTTTGTCTCTAGGTTTACATCATATTACACACCTGAGTAGGATAGTCTAATAATGCAATAAGCAAATACAATGAGTAGCTTATGGGCTTATGGTGATGAAAGATAACCTCGGGTCCTAAAATTATCTAAACAGTAAGGGGGTGTTTGTTTCGGCTTATATAGCCGGCTTACGGCTTATTTGGTTTTGGGCTTATGTTTCATAAGTCCACTTTTTGTGGCTGATTTTGAAACTTCTCGGCTTATATAAGTTGATTATGACACAATGAATTTATATAAGCCGAAAAATTTCAATATAAGCCACAAAAAGTGAGCTTATAAAGTATAAGCCTAAACTCAATTAAGCCATAAGCCTACTATAGAAGCCGAAACAAACACCCCCTAAAATGGGCTCATTTGTGCTAATAAGCTATGACAAACACCCTTGTAATTACCTATTCCAAACACGTTGCAAAAAACCAACAACATAATTGTTTAAAAAACACTACATTTGTAACATCTAACACATATAAAAATCTAATCATCAATTACAAATAAACAAATCCTTATTCCCAAATTACCACAAATACAAAAAACCTTAAAGAAATCTACAATTGTTCAAATCTTTATAGCAAAATAATAAAAACCCCCTATTCCCAAATCACAAAGAAACAATCTGATGGTTTGTTCATGTATCATAATTTGAATCAAAACAATAAAAAGGTTGAATAAAAAGAAACAAAAAAACTTACCAAAAACCCAATCTGTAAGAACCCTAAAAAAACCACCGCCGCATCTGCCTCATCTTAAGTCAAATATCTAATCTACCAAAATCAATAACAAAAAAATAAAAAAAACAGCTACAAAGATTGAGTATATATAAAACATCATACTTGATTTATAAGGAATCTCGAATTGAAGGGCACCATTTTATTTGTGTGTGTTTTTGGTGGAAAACGACTGTGCAAATAAAGAAAAGGGGGCGGTGGATTGATTCAGGCGTGAGAGAAGAACACGTATATGTGTGTGTTTTCCAGGCGTGAGAGAAGAACACAAGTGTTCATGTGTGTAGATTGGTTCATGCGTGAGAGAAGAACTCAAATTGCTCTGATGGATTTGTGGAGGTTTTATCATTGTGTGTGTGTGTTGGATACACAAATGGAAGAACACGTATACTCCTGAGTATCGTTATGTATCTTGCTATCAGCCATTTATAAAATTAAATGAAAGACCCAATTGAGGATATTGGGTGGGACGGGTATATTTACATGGCACATTTTCTGATTCTTGCCTATTAATATATAAAGGTATAATAACGCATGTAGACCAAGGGAGGGTTGTCAGAATTTGGGTCGAGATAGGCTGTAAGTCTGTAACAGTTGCAACAATGGAGATATTTATGGTAGTAGGAGCACGATTACGAACTAGGCAATCTTAATATAATTCAAGTCGGGAGAGATGAGGATATGATATATTAAGAGGTGGCATTCCCAAGTCCCAACCATTTATCAAACCAAAACTTATTGTTTTTTCACCATTAGTCCGTATGTGGTAAATCTTTTTATATAAAAAATGGTTTAGTCGTAAAATAACAATGAACTTTTCCAAATATACCGATTTGGTACGTGTATTCTTAAAAGTTGTACAATAACAACGAACTTTCATAAGTGTTCTAATCTGCACATTTTAATGACGTGTCACATTATAAATTGTGACATATGTCAGTCTAGGTATGACACGTCATCAAAATGTGTAGAATGAAACACTTATGAAAGTTCGTTATTAATGTACACCTTTTTAAGAGTACACGTACCAAATCGGTACATTTAAAAAAGTTTATTGCTATTTTACGACTAAACCCAAAAAGAATAAACAAGTCTATACCGTTGTCTGAAATTTGATACTAAGGCCCTTACATTGTTCTAATAGAGAATGAATCATGAAGACCACTTAAAGGGCCATCTAACAAACATATTGTTTTTTCTTCACCAAATAGAGTTCTCTTCCTTTATGTATCTTTTTTTGTGTAAAGGGTTTCCCCGGTAAATTTGTTACTTCAAAAAATAATTTAGTAAAATGGATGTGGGTGAATCCCACATCTCAGCCCGTTACATAGGCAACCTACTTCCTTAAGGAAGGTACACATAATACTAGACTACAATTGACTCAACATCAAGTAACCTATTTCTTCTTTTGACCTCGAACCTTGATATCAAAATTATCGCATATAGATTGAATATGGTCAGGATTTCCCGACCTTCATACAAATCATCAACGTATGGGTCATAACCATATTCAGCATTCCCATATGCTTCCCTATATTGTTCCATCGAGCTCTTAGTACCATATCCAACCCCCGATAATTTTGAAGCCACAAAATTTGCCATATCATTATCAACCGATTCATCTTCATCCTCGCTATCATGATCATCCAAATAACCAACATTTCACAGGTTTACTAGCATCATCTAAAAGCACACATGGCCCCTCCAAAATCTGTTTTCAAACATATTAATCTTTTCTACTAAGGGGGTAGCACTTTGCCCTTCCTCTTGCACACTAGACGTAGAAGCCTTATTACTCGATTCTACTTTCACATTAGCCGGGTCATCAACATTTAAAACCTCGAAGGAGTTACTAAGGGAAACGGTACCATTACCTGATGTCGAGGCATCCGTCATATTTGCCATCTTTGAAGAGTTACTTGATGTTGAGACATTCTTCTTACCATTATTACCTTCAGTTGATTGATTTACTTTAGGGCGATATTGAGTTTTTTGTTTCATCGAGACCGGTTTAAAGTTTTTGGTACCTTCATTATTACCACCTGATTTCTTCTTTTTCACTTCAACAAAACCTTCATTATCAGCCCCGAATGATCTACCCTTGCCTTTATCCACCCTATTCACCACTCGTTTCTGAGCTTTTGGACAATCAACAATTGAGTGACCAAATATTAAGCACGTATTACAACGAGGAGGTTCCCACTCGTATTCAACATGAATGGTTTCTTTTGAATATCCAGGTCCTTCAAGATTAGGAACAACCATAACTAGATTATCGCTAAAACCATTACAAGCATCAATTTTGATTAAAATTCTTGCATAACTACTTCTACCTCATGCTTCCAAAAACATGGAATTCTTATATGAGTCTAGTATCATTGGGTTACCAATTTTCATGGTGATCAAGCTCAACCCATCTGATGTATACGTAACCAACAGGACATCATGAAACTTCACCCAAACGGGAACACAAGACAATTCTTCCTTAAGGAGACTCACAGAAGGAGACCATTTATTTAGAAATAAAGGGACTCCACGAATCATCCATGGACCATCTCTAAGCACCGAATCAACCCCCTCAGTAGATGAGAACTTAAAAAAGAAAAAAACTTTCACTAACGTTACTTTCTCTAAGCCATACTTTTTCCAATTGTTTCGAACAAACCATTCCACGACAGGGAAAGAAAGCCTTTTACCACTGAAATACCCGTAAAGAGAATTTTTCATTCTATCATTTACCTCATTAAAAGAAGAGGAAATTGCATATATATCCTTTCAAAGACTTAAAATTGCATATATATCCAACTAAAAATCATAATTACATATATATCCCTCAAAACCATTATTAATGTCATATATACCTAATTAATTAAACTGTCTACCTATTATATAAAACAAGCTTTATGAGAACTCATTTAAAAAAAAACTTAAAAAAATGACACATGTCCTATAAAAAATAATCAACGACTCCCATGGATTTTCTTCTCTCAACATTCAATGTAAAAAAACCCATCCACCACACCATACGTAAAGCACCAACAAAAACACACACACACATAAACTATCGGTTGATTCAAATAATTATGTTGTCATAAAAGATCCTACATTAATATAAACCTAGCAATTCATGGATTAAATAAGTGATCTATCATTAATGATTCAGAAAACCACAAGAAAGGGACGAATGAAGGTTTGAAAATATTAGAAAAACCCCTAATTCGATTTATCACCGATCATCACACCATACATTATTTTAGGAAAAAAACCCTAATACGATTTTTCATTAGATGTGGTTTCATTGATTCTTTGATTTTTGGTTTGTTTGATTGATTAGTTGATGGGTTTATTTGATAGTATCACTTTTATGTTGATTCGAATTAATTTTGATGGCATTTTTGTTTAAGTAATTAATTTTTTTATTGCGTTTGGGATGGAGATAATGAAGCATCTTGAGAGGCTTACTGAAGGTATTTTGTCTACAAATCATTATTGTAAAGGTTAGTGTTTAGGATGGAGATAATGAAGCAACTTGAGCAGTTTGAAGGGATCGAGCATTGGTGTAAAGTCTGCAGAGGTGAGCTTTTGCTTAGTTGCAAACTTGCAATGATTTAAATTAGTTTGCAGTAAATGAACTCTTTTTGTCAATATTCTATCGCTTTATAAGTTCAATCAAATATATCAATTCGCCACTTTCTTAAACATAATCAACATAAATCTCAATATTCTTTTATAAAGAAAATGAATTTGCTATTGATAAGGGTGAAAAAGGAAAGCTTTCCTATAAATATTGATCATTAGTATTTTGTTATATTGTTTTAAAGGCATTTCATGGACTAATAGAAAACAAACGAGTTATGGAAACTGATTTATGGCTTAGAGTAGAAGGAGCGTCGAATGTGTATGCCCTTGGTGATTGTGCTACCATATATCAATGCATAGTAATGATATATTTGTACTTTAAGTGTTAAAGAGGTTTTTAAAAAGTTTTGTTATGTAAATTTTAATATTTAAATTTTATTAAAATACAAGAGCCCTAAGCAATATCAGTATACAATACTTTCTGAAGTGGTTACTAAAATGAAGGGTCTTCTTCCAAACGTGCAGGTAACTAACATTTATAGGAATGTTATTTAGGAGCTAATTTTCCCATTAGCTAATGTTGTTCTTTTGATGTTTTTAGGTAGCAACTCAACATGGTAACTATTTGGCCAAATGATTCAATGGGATGAAGAAGTGCTAGCATAAACCTGAAACTGGAGGATACCGTCTTAAACCATTTAGGTACGACTACCATTAGTATTTTTATTTAATATTCAATAAAACGAACATTGATAGATATTATTTTGTATTGATCAAGTATAAATTGGTTTTTGATTAACTTTAGGTACATGCAACTTGGTCAGTTCCAATGGCTTTGGTATTCTGTGTATGCAAAGTATTAACTTGCGTTACCTTATTAACGTTTCAACCGGTCACACCCAATCCAACCCAATTGTCTTTGCAAGCATGACTGTTGAGCCATTATTTGTTTGCTTTGGCCTTCATCTTCTTTTTTCATTATATCTACAACTACAAGTAATATTTTCTTCAGATTTAACAATTAGAACATTTTGGCAAACTAAGTAATGTTATCATAATTTATGTATTTGTCTTGCAGAAACCTTGGATAAGATTAACCAGGTTGCAGGCTTTCAACTTGGATCCGCTGGGAGGTTTTCATGGAGGTATTGAGCCATATACTTAGATTATGTTTTTAATTTTTATTGGATATTAAGATGTGAAGTTAATAAGTTATATCAGTTGTTGTATATTTATAGGTTAAACACTAAAAGCAAAAAGTTTCTCATATGCTACAGATCGAGTTTTTAGTTGATGGTAGTCGGTCATTTAATGGCAAACATAATTGGTTTGCTTTAAAAGCTCCTGATGTAATAATGATTCCAAGCATGTCATAATAATATCATTTAGAAAGGCCATAAAGAAAGTAAAAAAAGTGAAAGTAAAGCTCTTAATCACATTTTTTATGAATTGGTGATCCGAAGACTATGTTGGTAGGTATTTGATTCCTAAATCTTAATATAAGTAGTGGTGTGTGTCTCTTTTTTTCTCATGATTATTGAGTCAAATATTGATTTGCTATAGTTTCTGATATTCATTTGTGTTCGTAGGGAATTTGATCAATTTGATCCAAATTGTGTTTGCTTACTTGGATGTTTATGGGGGCTTTATTTGGGATTGCTATTATGGCGGGTTGCGTTATATGATGATGTTGCGAACAAACTTAAACTGCCAAGGTAACACATAAGTGTGATATTATGATGGTACCTATGATTAGTGGATAAAATGGCTAATTGGATTTTTTTACATTGAAACTTTGTAATGCATGTTAGATGTTGCATTTATGTTCATCACAAAAGCTAGCCTATAATGGGCAGCTTGGTGGTGGTAACTTTTGAGTTTTCAAATGTAAGCCTAACCATGCAATATAATTCTTTTGTAGTAAAGTAGGTTTAAGAATTAATATATGATCACCAAGCGACACCTATGAAGCAGGTTCTTCAGGCCGCAATAATCACTTTATAAATGCATACCGAAACACTGCTTAATACGTAGTTAATTTCAAACAAACATTACTTAAAGATCACAAGAAGTATACTACTACGAAATAGATATGTTAGAGTTATTATAAATTGTGATTTCATGTTTAGGCTATATTCGTTTCAACTCTTTGTGTGGGAAAATAATCTGGAAGCCCAGAAATATGGAAGTAAAAAAAAGAAGAGGAAAATGATATCCACAAATGAATAAATTTGATACAGTGTGGTGGATGATAATAAAATCAATTCGAAGCTAGAAAACCTAAACAAATTGGCTAATGTGGTTATCATGATAGTGTGTCTGGATGCATTTCTGCCACGTGAACAGTTATAGGTTATTAAAGAACTTAAATTTTGTAATAGTGATTTACACGTAAGGGCATACTGATATGCATAGGCTTCCATAATAATGGTTTTGCCAATCGTTTTGAAGGTTGTTTGTGCATAGTTAACCGAGACATAGATCCTGATATTCGCATTTCTTGCATTATAGGAGCATGGATTTTTTCATATACATCATTGCACTTGCATGATTTTCATATGTTTAAAGCATTATCTTAGTAATACGTTTCATATATGGTGGTATTTACTCATGGAGAAAGTATTGTTCTGTGTATGACTGTTTTATTCTTGCGTTGACAGATATCTATGATGTGGATTTTATTTTTTCGCCAGCCTTATCAAACAATTATTAAGGTATCTATAGACATTCATTTTTTATAAATGCGTTTAATGTGAATCTATTAAGTGAATAGTTCCTACATTAGTTGGTTCTCCAAGATGACTTAGGATCATTATATGACTTGCTTAATTGGCAATCCCTTTGAAATCAAGCGTGCCAGTGTGGGCACATATGTATGATCATGGGTTTGGGTTTATTTAGGTTATTCAAGATTTTAGGGTCAATTGGAAAGGTAGTGAACCAAGTTTGATTTATTCGGCCCTTGAAGAAGCATTTTCAGTTGAACATGGTTTTACGGAAATGCTAATGGTTGAAACTAATGCACCACGTAACTTGGATTATATTGACTCTAACCCTAAAGGGCTTAACAAGACAAGAGAACCAAACCAGAAACATGACCACGACTTACAAAAGACTTTAACTTTGTGTAGATAATTGCTTTAAGTTTTTTTTCTGACTCAAATATTGTTAATATTATTTGACATTTAGTTGTTGTAAATGATGAACACCCGACACTCACGGTCATGTGTAGTATATGGTTTGTTAATATAATTTGACATTTTGTTGTTGTAAATGATGAACACACGACACTCTCAGTCATGTGTAGGATATTATGGGTCAAATACTACACTTAAAATGTGGAAGGGGATGAATGGCACATCTCCTAATAACCGTCTTCTTCACGTTGGTTTATTGTTTTCCATATAAACATAATATTGGTATTATATTGTTATTAATTCTTGAAAATATAAGCTATGTTAGTAACTCAATGATATTTCATAGACTTTTAAGTGATCAGGTGTTGGTGTAAATTGATCTGCTTTACATACTACATAATATGCATCTTTTACTGATATGCTCTTTATAGTAGCTATGTTAGTAACTCAATTTTATTTTATAGTTAATATTTTTTAAATATTCACATATAATGGTAATGAATAATTTGTATAACTCTTTTAATTGTTTGACATATATATGTGTGTGCGTGCAGCTATGCAATCTTATAGACTATTACGTCTTTACTTCAAGAGATTGTATTGGATAGGCAAAGAGTTTTTGTAACACCCTCAAATCTGAGTACGCAGCGGAATGTTGAATATCCGAGGGTGTTACTTTATGGATCAATAGCACAAGATCTGAGAACGACTACTAATCGTGTCGTTTGAAAAAAAAATACATTGGATTAACAAAATACTTGTTTGTTACGTAAGCCCATGGCTTCAAATTGTTCAACAATATAAATAAAGATTCCGGTTTATAACAATTGTCCCCAAAATGTAATAAGCCCCAAATCTTAAGTGTTGACTCTTCAGTTATTGACTTCCAATGTATCAACGCACCTCGTGCCTTATTGACATGAAAAACATGCTTAAAATATCAACATAAAGTTGGTGAATTCATAGGTTTATGTAAATCAATAGTAGGACCGCAAGATTTCCAAGTGTATGATTAAGCAACAAATGCAAACATCATAAAAAGTAATTACGTTTTCCTAAGCTCATGACACTGAAGCTTGACATGTATGAATGCAATATATTGCCAATGACTGCCCGTGAATGATGTTTTAACCCACAACATCCTAAATCCAACATGGTATACGTTCGTTCCCGGTGATAGCTAATCACCCGAACAGGGATTGTCAATCCCAAATAGATCTATCTATAACATTCGCGCTCACAATCCAGTAATTGACAGTTCATGATAAAGGGCTCAGTGGGTTATCGCTACTTAGGCAAACACGTAATCATTGTTTAAAATGTACACTTGCATCCAATTTGTAAAACAAGCATGTTCTCACCCCAAGGATGTAAATCATTTAAATAATTGTAAAACATGGGGCTATGAACTCACCTTAGTAATTAGTCCCCTAAAACGATATTAGATATCCAAGTAAGCAATGAATCACACCGTCAAATACCTAAGTAAATACGGCCAGTCTTAGTCTAGAAATTTAGGCTAAAGACTCAATGTATAAACTACAATAAATTGCTAGTCTATATATACTGTTATCACTTGTGTGGTGGTGTACGTGTTTAATGTATTTGAAATTGTTTGATGACTCTTGGGAAGGTATAAGATTTCACACGTTCTTGACTATGCATAAATGTCATTAATAAATATTCGTATTTATTAAATTGTAAGTTAACTCGGGTATTACCCGAATATAATTCGTCCGATATGTTAAGTGATTATGAAATCACTTTTGTTTATAAAATACCCTTAGGTTTTGTATAATTACTAAAACAGCCCCTGGGTTTATAATTATGCTTTATTTACATTTTAAACCCTTTAGTTTCAATAATTACACTTTTAGTCCTTCCACTTTACAAGGTTGTAATTTAGGTCCTTATAGTTTCACATCAGCCCCTTATCTTTCAGGATGTTCAAAACAGCCCCTATACTTATGAAAATCAGTAAATGACAGTTTTAGCCCTTCTAGTTTGTAATTTACACTTTTGGTCCCTTAACTTTACAAAAATCGCATTTTAAGTCCAATTAAATCCCAACAAGTGGCATTATGTTTAATTAAGTCCAAATAAGCCATATAAGCTGCCCTAGCTTATAAATAAGCTTTAACGAGCTTATTTTGGCTTAATGGGCCTTATTGGGCCCATTAAAGTCCGTTAAGTGTTCTAAGGGTCCAATTAAGTTTTAAAAAGCACAAATGCATTCGTTAAGCTTATTTAAGTTTGCTTAAGCTGCCAATAAGCTCAGGAGAGCTTATTGGAGCTTATTCGAGCTTATTGGGCTAGCGAGCCCAATAACTCAAACCCGAAACACATTAAAGGTTTTTCTTAGCATTTTAACTTACTTTCTAAACTTGTTAAACTTTCTAAACTACACAAATCAAATTGGCTTATTAATAAGCTCGGTTGAGCTTATTTTGAGCTTATTGGGCTCGTTGGCCCAACAACCTTTACCGAGAGTTAATACCAAGGTCCATTAAGGTTTTCTTAGTGATTCCAACTTATTTTCCTTTCTTAAATAGCTTATTAGGGTCTGTTCACTGTTTAGCTTATCAAATAAGCAAATAAGCCTCAAGCTGTCTAATCTTATTTGTGACTTATGAGCTTCGTTTGGTCACGGTGATGGGCTACCAAGCCCATTAAAGGTCCGGCTAAGTTTCTAGGGTATATCAAGGTACATGGGTTTAATAAACACATTAGGCTCCTTAATAAGCTCGTGGAGCTTATTAATAAGTTGAGTCTCCACGGTACGGCCTGTTGGGCCTGGTTTAGTTTAACGAACCTATTAGTGGCCCATTAAGGGTTCCACTTTGCGTTTAACTAGTCAACGAGTTTAATAAGCTTCCTAACCCCTCCATAAGCTCAAGTGAGCTTAATAATAAGCCATGGTTCCTTACTAACGGACTGTTGGGCCCATTTATGTCCGTTAATGGACTGTTTGGTCCAACAAGGCCCGTTAGTGGCACGTTAATGATATTAGGGCTCGTTAGGATCACTAGCACTAAAACAAACTCGTTTTAACATTATTCAATCGCGTTATATCACATGCATTCGTTCTATAAGCTCGTATACTCCTTCCCAAGTCGTATCACCACGTTTTTAGTAAATGTTTACGTATAGTTTTTGGGTATTTCGTACCACACAAGTCAAATGTATGTATATTTATGTACGTGTGTCACGCATGGGTTGAACCATGCGTGTTCACGCCCATGAAAACTTGTTAATCACATATTTAACGTGACCTACACGACTAGACATCAAGTAAAAATTATAATACGAAGTGTATAAGTTTGAACGTGACTTACAAAGGGTCCTAGTGATTGGTTCGAGTGTTTGCGAGTAGTATGGCAACCCAAATGTGTTTTACACGGTCGAATAACCAAACCTAGCTTCAAAGCTCATACAAATACCCAACCTTGGCTCGTGGTTCTTCTTATGACCTTGTATGAAAAGCCCTAGTGTTATTTGTTGGTTCGAATGAGGTTATGAAAGTGTTTGTTTGCGTCTTATGACCCGAGACAAGAGAGAAGTAATATGGTTTACTTGTTTGAGTGTTTGTGAGTTGTAAGAAGTGTTTAAGGTAAATGTGAGTGAGTATATATAGGCATGAGAACTAGTTAGCTTTCCTAGTCCTAATCCAAACCAAAACCGTGCCCTAGTAAGTGGTTTCATGGTTTTTAGTTAACTTCACATGGTTTTGTTAATACTTCCTAGTACCATCCTTAATTACAAGATATAAGTACAAGATTTTACCAAGATCATGGAAATCTTATGGTTTGTGTGTACATATATGTTGCCGCGGGTATCAAGAGCACAAAGGAGATCCAAGATGGCTTTTATCCATTGTGTATTAAGGTAACTAGGAGACATTAAGTACAAGGTTTAATTACCTTAAGATGTACATGTACTTAGGAGATTTTTAAGGATTTTTCCTAGTTGATTTAGTCCCCACATTCGGCCCTAGTGGATTATTAACACAAGGTTTTATTGAATTTTGTGTTTTAGGATTAAAAGTGGGTGTTGGTTTGAGTCTAGGTAAGTCTAGGTATTTCCGGGGTGTGTCTAAATGTATTTTATTGCGAAACGTAAGCCTTTTACGTGACCAATAAAAATAAAATACGCAAATTTAATAATTATCTTCTTAATAATTATATAATACTTGATTGACGTAAACCTTAATTTATTTGGTGACCGTTTACGTTAAATGATTATTTCTAGTCTACGCGATTTAGCTTAAAAGTTGAATTAAAAGTAAACGCGTATCGGACCAAAATAAATAGTGACGAATAATAGGAGTTGTAAAATGACCTGAAATTGAGAAATGTTACAGTCTCCACCCGTTAAAAGAGCTTTGTCCTCAAAGCTTAAGACCTTGTAGTGGATGACGAAGCCCGGTTTGTGAAAAGCTGTGGGTATTTCTGTTTGAACGAATCTTCACGTTCCCAGGTGAACTCAAGACCTCTCCTAGAGTTCCAGCGAACCTTAACCAATGGTATCCGGCTTCGCTTTAATCGTTTGATCTCCCGTTCCATGATTTCAACGGGCTCTTCCACAAACTAGAGCTTATCGTCAACGTGAATTCCTTCTAACGGCATGACTAATGGTTCGTCAGCGTAACATTTCTTCAGATTAGACACATGGAAAGTATGGTGAACCCTGCTCAACTCTTGAGGAAGTTCCAGCCTGTAGGCAACTTTCCCAACTTTGGCTAACACCTTGAAAGGTCTGACATATCTCGGGTTCAGCTTGCCCGCTTTTACCGAAAGCGTACAACACCTTTCCAAAGGTTAGGACCTTGTAGCATTAACCAATCCCCCACTTCGAACTCCATGGGCTTCCGCTTCAAATCAGCGTAGCTCTTTTGTCGATCCTGAGCAGCTTGAATTCTCTGCTTGATCAGGACGATCTTTTCTGTTGTTTCTTGGATCAATTCCGGACCAGTCAGTTGAGCTTCTCCAACTTCGGCCCAGCACACAGGTGATCGACATTTTCGGCCATAAAGTGCCTCATAGGGTGCGGCCTTTATGCTAGCGTGATAACTGTTGTTATATGAAAATTCGGCTAATGGCAAATGTTTAACCCAGCCCTTGCCAAAATCGATCACGCAAGCACGTAGCATGTCCTTAAGAGTTTGAATAGTCCTCTCGCTCTGGCCGTCGGTTTCTGGATGATATGAAGTGCTCATACTTATATTTGTACCCAAAGCTTTCTGAAATGATTTCCAGAAATTTAACGTGAATCTTCCATCACGACCATAGATGATTGAAACAGGTATTCCGTGTCTTGTTACTATCCTGTTCAGGTACAACCTTGCCAACTTGTCTAACGGATCATTTTCCCTTATTGGCAAGAAGTGAGTAGATTTTGTAAGTCGATCCACAATCACCCAGATGGTGTCAAAACCTTGTGACGACTTAGGTGTAACATTTCTCAATTTCAGGTCATTTTATGACTCTTATTATTCGTCCCTATTTATTTTGGTCCAACACGCGTTTACTTTTTAAATTAACTTTTAAGATAAATCGCGTAGACTAGAAATAATCATTAATGTAAACGGTCATCAAATAAATTAAAGTTTACATCAACCATGTAGCATATAATTATTAAGAAGAAAATTATTGACTTTGCGTATTTTATTTTTATTGGTCACGTAAAAGGGTTACGTTTCGCAATAAAATGCATTTGGACACACCCCAGAAATACCTAGACTCAAACCAATACCCACTTTTAAAACCTTAACACAAAATTTAATCAATTTTGTGTATATAAACACTTAGGAGCCAGTTCTCACATAAAAAACAACTAGGAAATCTTCTTTTATGATCCCTAAGTACAATGTACAACCCATGTTTAATTAATGTTAGTCCTTAATGTTCTTAGTTAAGCTACATTATACATTGGATGACAACATTTCTTGCTCCTTTTCTCTTGGATACCACGGCTACAAGCAAAACCACACACAAATCACCAAAAATCTTCCTAGTATCACTTAAAGTACTTGTACATCTTATGTTTAATTAAGATATGTACTTATGGTCTCTAATTAGCTAAATACCCAATGTTTAATAACCATTTGTTTCTTGTTTTCATTGGTTGTCACGGCTAAACAACACGCACACACTAAATCCTTAAGATTTGCATATCTTAGCAAAATCTTGTACATCTTAGAGGTAATTAAAACATGTACTTAGTAGTTTAAGAAAACTATGTCCAATGAACTAGAAACCACTAAACCACTAGGAATTGGTTCGGTTTTGGTCTAGATAGTGTGACTAGAAGAGCTAACTAAGCATTGACCTATAAATAGTTGAACACTTACACCATTTCACACTCTTGTGAAAGCTAACGACAAAACAAAATATCACTAAACTTTAAACAAGAAACACAATTCCATTTTGTGTTTCTTCTCCTTGCTCGGTTCACAGCCAACCAACGAAGAGACCGCAACCTCTTCATTACGTGGGTCACAGAAGCACAAGACACAAATTTCTTTTGATTTCTTTCTTGTGACATCGCAAGCATCAAGCCACAATCACAATAGGGTCTCATTTCTTCTAGTCAACATCATCTCATATTCCTCGCAAAACTTAGGACCTTTGTAAGTCTCTATTGTTTCACCCTTGTTCCTTTCGTTCGTAATGCATTTGCAACATGGGTCGTGGTTGGTTTGTTTTGGTTCAAGCCAAGGATCCGTAAGCATGCATGGTATGCACCATGCATGTCACGCACACTTAACTTCAAGGTTGTAGTGTGACTAGCTTGACCCATATTTGTATCCTTGTGGAGCCATTGTGACTAAGTATATATTTGGCTTGGGTTGTAACATTGCCTGAGTGGAGTAATGATTGCTTGTTCACCATGCATGTCCCGAACAAGAACCTCAAGGTTCTTGTGAGTTTGACTTGTTTCCTTGCTCGTCCTAGGGTTTTCGGTTGAAACTTTGGGACATGAACATGCACGGTTTTGCACCATGCATGTCACGTATATATATATATATATATGTGTATGTATATGTGTTATATATGACTTGTTATCGAACTTGTGGTGGTAAAGGGATTTAAAAAATGAAACTTGGTTAACTAAGTATTAAACGTGTGCATATTAGTACACATCGACGCATAATCCTGTTAGAAAACTTGCTTGCTAAGGACCATAGGAAGTACGACTTGTAAGGACTGGATTAGGGTTTTGATGACTTTTGTGGAAACTATGGTTGAATCCTAGCTCGCCACATAAGTTGACGAGGCTAGAAAACCACATATGGACTCACGTCACATACTAGTAGACGTGGAGTAGTGTCTAGTCCTTATACGAACCTTGTATGAAGAAAACTAGGATGAACACGCATGACCAGGTCCTTGTTAAACTAACTTGAAAGTTTGGTGAGCTTAATGGGTGCGACAATCAAATAGGGAGGCCCATTAAGGGCCCAACAGCCCACCAAGGGGTGTGTGGCTTAATTATAAGCTCAATAGGCTTAAATGAACTTATTGGAAGTAAACTTGAACTCTTAATCTAATTAAATAGTAAACGGGCCTAAACTTGGACTTCTAGTCAAATTTGTGAACATATAAGGCCCAACAGGCCCATAAAGGGCTTACGGCTTATAAATAAGCTATAAACAGCTTATTGAACTTAATTGGGCTTAATGAAACTTGTTTGTGCTAATAGACCCAAATTAGATAAGACTAAACTTTTAAAAAAACAGGTGTTTTTTCGGGCTTTTTTAATGGACTTTAAGTCCCAATAAGGTTTGTGACAGAATATATGGCTTATGGAGGTCAAATGAAGTCTATCACCACTTGTTAGAACTTAAACGGGCTTAAAATGTAATTTTTACAAGTTTAGGGACTAAAAGAGACAATATGTAAACTTAAGGGTCAAAACTGTCAAAAACTGTTTCCTAAAATTCTAGGGGCTGTTTTGACAACTCTGGAACTTAAAAGACTGTTTGAGGATATAAGCACTAAAAATATAATTGTTGGAAAGTTGGAGGACTAAATGTGTAAACTTTGAAACTTGAAGGTTTAAAAATGTAAATAGTATATATTTATTAAACCTAGGGGCTTGTTTTGTAATATGGAAAACCTAGGGTTATTTTTATAAACAATAGTAATTTTTAATGAACACGTAGCAAATCGGACGATATTATATTCGGATATTTTTAAAAGTAAATTACGATTTAATAAATACGATTATTTATTAATAACTTTTATACGTTATAAAGAATGTGTGAAATCGTCATTACCTCCCAAGAGCCATAAGTGAATATTAAATACATAAAACATGTTGGCCCACCACACCAGTTAGTGATAACAATATATATAAACTAGGAAGATATTGTAGTTTATACATTGAGTCTTTAGCCTAAATTTGCAGACTAAGACTGGCCGTATTTACTTAGGTATTTGACGGTGATTCATACTCGGATATAATTATCATTTTCAGAGGACTATTTACTGAGGTGAGTTCATAGCCCCATGTTTTACAATTATTTAAATGATTTACATCTTTGGGGTGAGAACATGTTTTGTTTTACAAATTGGACGCAAGTGTACATTTTATACAATGATTACGTGTTTACCTAAGTAGCGATAACCCACTGAGCCTTTATCATGAACTGTCAATCACTAGGTTGTGAGCGCGAATGTTATAAATAGATCTATTTGGGATTGACATCCCCGTTTGGGTGAGTAGCGCTCACTGTGCCGGGTTGCCGGACTATAATCGTTTTACCATGTCGGATTGGGATGTTGCGGGTTAGAACATCATTCACGGGCATTTATTGGTAATTTATTGCATTCATACATGTCGAGCTTCAGTGTCATGAGCTTAGGAAAACGTAATTACTTTTTATGATGTTTGCATTTGTTGCTTAATCATACACTTGGAAATCTTGCGGTCCTACTATTGATTTACATAAACCTATGAATTCACCAACTTTATGTGACGTTTTAGCATGTTTTCTTCAGGTCATAAGGCACGAGGTTTGACAGTGATACATTGGAAGTCATAATTGAAGAGTCATAGTAAAGTATTTTGGGGTTATTATTATATTTTGGGGACAATTGTTATAAACCAAAATCTTTATTTATACTGTTGAACAATTTGAAGCCATGAGCTTATGTAACAAACAAGTATTTTGTTAATCCAATGTATCTTTTTTTTTCAAACGACACGTTTAGTGGTCGTTCTCATATCTTGTGCTATTGATCTATGAAGTAACGCCCTCGGATATACATTATATTTCGCTGCTACCCAGATTTGGGGGTGTTACAGATTGGTATCAGAGCCAAGGTTATAGAGAACAAGGTCAAAAGTTTTTGTCTGGGGACTTTAACCATTTTTCCAAACACTGCTTTTCACATTGGGATTTGCGAGGGACATACATACATTACTTGTTTGCATCTAGGATATATGCTTTCTATGACATGCATATGTTATTTTGCAGTTAGTAGTTACTATAGTGCCTTACATTGATTGAGTGATATACGTGTATATAAATTATATTAGTATATTACTATAAGACTTTGTAATTAAATCTTTAACGTATATTAATATAAGACTCTTATAATTAAAGCTAATAGACATAACATACCGATCTCTCTTTTAAGTAATACTTATATAAGTTATTTTTGCTTTTGCAGCAGTCATGTCTTATGCGTCATCTGCGGTTACTTACACTTCTGTTTACACTGATTCTGAGCCGGGTAGAGCCTTCTGGGGAGCCAATGATGAGGATATATTTAAGGGAGGCATTCCACGGGTCATCATATATGGATACGACAGACTCCCTATACAGCCAGTACCCCCACCATCACCGGATTACATACCAGGCCTAGAGGATCCACAGACATCGCCAGTTCCTCAGGACAAGGATGAGCGTGAGCCTATGTTCGTACAAGCACATGATCCTAATTACGTGCCAGAGCCTGTATACCCTAAGTATATACCATTAGAGGATGAGCATGTGTTCCCAGCTGAGGAGCAGCCATTACCTCATGTTGATTCACCTACTATTGAGTCACCCAGGTATATTACTGAGTCGGATCCCGAGGAGGATCCAGAGGAGTATGAGGATGATAAGACAGAGGATAGTCTGGTTGACTATCCTATGGACGGGGGAGATGATAGAGATGATGATGATGGTGATTCATTTAGGGATGACGCCGATGATGAGGATGAGGATGATGAGAATGAGCACTTAGCTTCGGCCGACTCTACTATTGTTATACCTACTGATGAGTCTGTTTCCCCACCTGAGGGAATAGAGCCTGCTATACCACCACCCTCCACTGACATTACTATTAGGGCTAGGATTACCGTCCGGCCTCAGGCTTCCATATCCCTTCCACCAGAGGCAGAGGTTGAGAGACTTCTGGCCATGACTACTCCATCACCATCACCACCTATCTCACTATCACCACCCTCTGCAGGAGAGCGCCTTGCTAGGTGCATAGCCCTACCTGCACATTCATCACTATTACTACCATCATCTGGGTGTCCAACCTAAATCCAGACACTCAGGATAGCATCCACTCAGGCCTTTATTGATGCAGTTACTGTCGCATTACCATCACCACCACTACCACCACCTGTTGACCGTAGGGATGATATTCCCGAGACCGAGCAGCCTCCCCACAAGAGGTTGTGTTTGTCCACTCTAGGCTCTAGATATGAGATTAGGGAGAGTTCCACTGCTAGACCTGCCAGAGATCGAGGGATAGATTATGGGTTTGTCAGCATGGTAGATGCTAAAGAGAGACGACAAAGGATTAGAGATGCTGGGTATGGGATTAGGGATACTTGGGTAAGTTCGACA
>BQNB010037372.1:24565-43928 GCA_026074375.1 Tanacetum coccineum | reverse complement strand
CAGTCCTAGGGCAACGAAAAAACAAGCATTTCCAACCAATTTACTATGCCAGCAAAACCATGACCGAAGCTCAAGCACACTACAAAGTGGGGCAGTCCTAGGACCAAAACTATGCAATTCACTATGCAAGCGACTTTGCAATTGGGGCAGTCCTAGGACCAAAACTATGACTGAAAAAGAATTGCTTATCGTAGTGTACGCTTTTGAGAAGTTCCGGTCATATCTTGTTTTGTCCAAGAGCATAGTGTATACTGACCATTCTGTTATAAAGTATCTCTTCGCTAAAAAGGATGCTAAGCCAAGACTAATGCGGTGGATCCTTTTGCTCCAAGAATTCAATGTTATCATCCGAGACAAGAAAGGAGCAGAAAATCTGGCCACCGATCATCTTTCCAGACTTGAGAACCCTCATCAAGATAAATTCGAGAACAAGGAAATCACGGAAACATTTCCCCTTGAAACTCTTGGATCGGTTGCTCTTCGTGTTGATAGTACCCCATGGTTTGCAGATTTCGTAAACTACCATGCGGGGAATTTCATTGTCAATGGAATGTCATCCCAGCAGAAAAACAAGTTTTTCAAAGATGTCAAACACTACTTCTGGGACGACCCCTTCTTGTTCAAAATATGTGCGGATCAAGTGATCCGGCGGTGTGTGCTCGGCAAAGAAGCTCTCGACATCCTCAAAGCTTGCCACAATGGACCCATCGGGGGACATCATGGTGCAAATCTCACCGCCAAAAAGGTCTTTGATGCCGGTTTCTTTTGGCTCACTATTTACAAAGATACACACGAGTTGGTTAAAAATTGTGACTCGTGCCAACAACAAGGAAAAATTTCACAAAGGGATGAGATGCCTCAGAATTCCATCCAAGTTTGTGAAATCTTTGACGTTTGGGGCATTGATTTCATGGGGCCATTCCTATCTTTATGAGGGAACAAATATATACTCGTGGCGGTCGACTACTTGTCAAAATAGGTTGAAGCGAAAGAGCTCCCCACCAACGACGCTCGAGTTGTTTGCAAGTTTCTTAAATCTCTCTTCGCCAGATTCGGTATGTGCGCGAGTAGACGTGTGGGGGTGGCGTCGTCGGTGGCGGGTGGTGGTGGGGTGCCGGGCGGGGGTGGGTGGAGGTGGTGGGGTGGAGGTGGCTGTAGGGGTGGCGGTGGGGTGGTGGTGGTGCAGTGGCGGTGGTGGCGCGGTGGCGGTGGTGGCGCAGTGGGGCGTGGTAGCGGTGGTGGCGTGGTGGTAGGCGCGGTGGCCGTAGTGGCGAGGCGGCGGGTGGCATGGTGGTCCGCGCAGTAGGGGTGGGGTGGCATGGTGGTGGTGGGTGCGGGCGGGGTAACGGAGGCGGTGGGGTGGGGGTGGTGGTGGGGGGGCCATGGTGGTCCGCGTGGTGGCGGTGGTGGTCTTGGTGGGGGTGGCCGTGATGGGGGTGAGGGCGGTGGGGGTGGCCGTGATGGGGGTGGGCGGACCCAACAAATGGTTTCTCCCATTGTTGTAGTTCAAGAAGAAGTGGTTTCTCCCATTGTTGCAATTACTGCAATGCCGATAAGTTACATGAACCCAACAAATGCAAATGTTGCTCACGTGGAAGAAGAAACTGAAGTGAAAGGGAAACTAGCATTACGTTTGGGCGGTAGGGGTGGGGGTGGGGGTGGCGGTGGTGGGTGCGGGCGGGGTGGCGGAGGCGATGGGGGTGAGGGTGGCCGTGGGGGTGGTGGCCGTGATGGGGGTAGGGGCGGTGGGGGTGGGGGTGGCCGTGATGGTATATCAGCATAAATTGATAAAGTTACTGAGGACACTGGTTGTTTGGCAGTATATTCAGCGGTCCAGCTTCCTGCTAGGGAAATTGCGTTTTAACGATTAATTTAGAGAATTACTTTGCTGCAACATAGTTGTAATTATTATGCTCTCTCAGTATCGTTAATTGGCTTTATTTTAGGTCTTCCCCGCTAATAGTAGCCTTGTGACGTTCTATTATTTGTGGACCTCCACAAATAAAAGTTTAGAGAAATTAGATGTACATAGAAAATAACCTGGGTATTCGTAATTATGGGTGATAGTTTCTTACAAGCTGGTGATGAGACAATAAGTTTGTATCTGCAAATAGAAAGAATAAAACCGTTACAGAATGTACTAAAAGCAATTAATGGATCTTAACAGAAAAAAGGTTAAATCACAAAGATAAATAACAAGAAATGAATAAAAAGAAAATAGAAATATACCAATATACTTTATTGCAGATTGCAGCTTGTCAGTCAAAACTAAAAGGAACCATCAGAAACCAAATATTTATCTCGATGAGCTAATTATAAAATCATGGTTTGATCTCTTATAAAGATACCCCATCATCTGGATCCTCATCCATAACTATAAACCGTGCATCATTCATATCAAGCGAGATTACAGCATCGATTACGACCTAAAGACATAGACAAGTAAACTTGTCCATTAAGTTAAAACTTGAATAAAATCCGTTAAAGTAATGCCTACACTAATTTAGTCAACTTCATAAGGAATAAATACGTTCATATGTTAAGTGCAGCATGCAATTGAATGTTCCAGCAATTTTTTTACAGGTAGATGTCCAAGGTGCATACGCATGAAAGAGGTTATTTCATTAGTAATGTTACTACTTAAACCTTTGTTGCTTCGGTCATTTTCCGACACAAAATTAGCACAAAGTAATAATCTATTTGCTTTATAGATTACATAGATATAATAATCTAACCAATCGCACAAAAAATACAAGAGATAAACTAATAGGATTAAATTTTAGTCTACGACGTGTAATCACAGCCATACAGACTCGCTAAGTTAATATAGCAACAAAAAAAGAAGTATGTCCTGCAGCGAGAGAAATGACATGGCTGAGACTCATCTCTTTCGTCACCTTCAGACACAAATTTGGTACTAAAACACCAAAGCTGCTGTGTCGGTGACATTTATATAAAACTCGATTTTAATACCATCATATCTATTTGGGGTTTTAAATCAAAGTTGCTTTATTCAGATTTGTAAAACCCAATAAGCTCAATTTTCAAGCTCACATGCAAATCATCTTGAAGCTTATGAAAGTAAACAAGCCATGTAGTCAAGTTATAACACCCATAAGTTCTAAAGGCATGAGCTTATCAGCTTTTATTCCTATCACTTCTATTTAGGGTGTTTGTATTAGCTAATCAAAATTTGAATAGTACACAAAGCTAACTCGTTTAGGCACCAAAAGTCTATAAGCTTAAATGGCATAAAAATAAACTAAGCCAAACACCCTCTAGCATAACTTATGTAATATATAAATATGTTTGTAACGGTAAAACCTCTAACATAAGTTATTAATTTACGAAACCCTACGTCTATAATAAACATCAAACAGTTGATGATAACATCTAGTGTTGTAAAATATCCAAAAAACCTATTATATTAACATCATTATGGTACATCGTATCATACAAAACTGAATAACAACGAATAAACTAAAGGAATATAGGATATATTAAAGAGATAACAAATTGGATATGTTGATTCTACGAATACCAGAAACAACTTCTTCCAACAATCGTTGATTCGATTGAATACCGATTATTAGGGTAAAATTTCTTGGCAAACAGCGGCCAATGGTTTATTTGTATAAAAATTGATTAAATAGGCTCACCAAACTGAAACGGGCCTAAAAAGACAGATGGGCCGTGAGCTAGAACAAAAACAAGTCCAACAAAAATTCAAAACAACAGAAAAATGTAAATAACTCATAGTAAATGAGGGTTTTGGGCCACGAAAAATCCGTAACCAGCCAAAAGGTGGTTATTGCTGCGTCCGTCTCGTTTTTCTCTTCGATTTGAGTGGTTACGGGCCTGAAACAGACTTACGGATCAAAAGTTATGGCTGGTTTTACTGAAGCCCTTTTCTTCACACGATCTTGGGCTTCTAAAAACAAGTCATCCCGTTCTTCAATACTTGGGCCTCCATCAATATTATACCAGCAATATCGTCACATTACAGCAACATCAAACTCCACCATGTGTATACCACGGGAGACAATACATAACAGACGAACAATATAATTAAAACACCTTCTGACACAATTAATAAATCTTAAGCAATCTGTTTATAGTGTGGTAGCATATCCAACATCTCAACTATATCAGCTTATTAAGATCTGAAAAATCCAATAACCACAGCATCGTGAACAACTAAGCTTTTTACCTTATAGCTTATGACCAAAAATAAGCCATAAATTCAAGTTAATAAGCTTATATGCCCCATAGTGATGAGCTTATCAGCTTATCCAGTTTAATAAGCTAATATCAAATAATAAGGGGGTGTTTGTTTAAGCTTACATGTGGGCTTATGAGTGTATTTGATTTCGATTTTTTTTAATAAGCCCCAATGTTTAGGCTTATTTTGAGAATTGTGGGCTTGACTTACATAAGCTTGTTATATCATAACAAGTTTATACAATCCCACAAATATCAAAATAAGCTAATAAGCTTGTTAGTACATGGATACATAGTGATAAAATACTTCTTGTTAAAATGCCCCGGGTTTGACCATACCCGGTTTGACCCGCGCTCAAATAGGGTCAGGTATGTTATGTTTGTATGTTATTTTAGCCTTGACCCGAACCTGACCCGAGTAACACCCCTATTTGTATGAATGATGTTACTTGAGTAGAGATTTTGCGGTTATAAGTTCAATACAGATTATGTTTTGAACATTACGTAAGAGGGTGTTTGGAGCTATTGCCTAAGCCATATAACTTTTTTATTTGGCCTTTTGAGCTACATCTGGCTTGATTAACTTGGTAAGCTCTAAGGTGATAAGTTTATATGCCTGAAAAAGTGAATTAAATGTCACCAACAAAAAAAATGAATTAGAACTAAATTTGTCTGTCCTTTCTGTATTGTTTCACAAACATGGAACATTTAAAGTAGATATTTGTTTTATATACAAGGATAAATAACAAGAACTAAATAAAAAGAAAATAGAAATATACCTTACTCATCATATATTCATGTGACATAAATCCTTTTGAGCAACCTGAATACATAAGAAGACATAAATATAAGTTAAATATAATCATTTTCATATCACTAACCCAAATTGCATATTTTAAGAAGATTTTAGAGCTTATAAGGTGTTTGCATTAGCTTGTTTGATTTTAGAAAAGTCAATAAGTTGACTTTTTAGAACTTATCAGCTCAAAAGTAAAAGCTAATAAGAACTAAAAGTGAGCTTATGGGCTTTTTGAAAATCAAATAAAGTCATAAGCGGGCTAAATAAGCAAACACAAACAAAGCTTATAAAATAAAAGCTGAACCTCAAATAAGCTTATACAAATTTGGCTAGTTTGAAAATCCAACCTCAAATAAGCTTAAACAAATAAGCTGAAAACAAATAAGCTCTTAACCCCAACCTCAGAAGTAAGTGTTTTATGGGTTTTGAAGGTTTGTGTGTTGTGTCTGGGGGATTGAGGTGGGCATTTGTAAGTACTAACGGCTCTCTGCCATTAGTATAAGCTTATTTCAGGTTAACGTTACTTATGGCTTAATATTGTTAAATAAGTAGCAGGAGTATAATTTACATATGTTAAAAATTATATATTATAAGAGTAACATACGTAAATAGGGATGGCATGGGCGGGTTTTAGTGTACCCGTTTATAATATCCACCCAGTTAATATTATCCATCGGTTTTTCGGATTTCCCCGCGTGTATCGGGTATCCTCAATTGAATATTTTATGGAAAAACGGACAGGTATCAAGATTAAGTCACACTATAACCCACCGACAAAATAAAGCAAAACACCATAATATATTCAAAAAATTTAAAAGTTAAAGAAAACAAATATCGTATTAAACGATATAACGTTTTAGAACATTCAAATGTGTTAGATAATAAAGATACTTATATAAAAAATACATATATGTACTCTAATTAATTATAATAACAATAAAACGGGTACGAATTCGGGTAAACTGGTATTGATACGGGTACGTACTTTTTGGAGTTCATATCTGATAATGGCTCAAATGGGAAAGTACGTTGCTATTATATGCCATTAACCCTATTCTTAAATAAATAGTATAATTTAGGAAAAAGATCCTCTCATGTTCATTTGAACATGAGAGGTAATGTTGGGCTTTAAGTGATTGTACATTTGATTATTATAATCAAGTGTACAATCGCTTAAAGCCCAACATTACCTCTCATGTTCAAATGAACATGAGAGGATCCTTATCCAATAATTTATCTATACTTCTATACTACTATATAAAGCATTTATAATGTGAGACTCATTAAAAATTAAGATAAGGAGGTGCAATCTTGACCATCCATCTCATTTTAAGAAACCACATCATAAAGTGACGTGTGTCACATTTTGATTAAAAATTCACCTCTATTTTCAAATTGAAATATCTTTTTATCAATTTAATTTTATTATGATCTAATTTCACCATATTTTTTAAAATTTTATGCTCTTTCATTCAACATCCATTTTGATATATTTTTATAATTTTTTGTTTTTTACATTTTTAGCGGGTTTATTTTATGTTGATTTGTATTTTTTACAACTTTAACCTTAATTAAATATGAACTTGATACGTTAAAACTATATATTTTCGGAGAGAGTGTTGTCTTTTTACATGCGAGAATGATGATGTTAATATGGTATTGCGGGAAAGCTACGGGAAACTCAAACGAACACATACAACGAACACATACATTCAAAGTATTGTGAAATGAAATTACTAAGCGGGTAGGAAATTGCGTAAAGAGTTGAGTTAGTAAAATTTTTATTGCCGCCGCTATGCGCGGGTAACCAACTAGTATATGTTAAAAATATATATATTATAAGAGTAACATATGTAAATAGGGATGGCATGGACGGGTTTTAGTGTACCCGTATCCGCAACCGTTTATAATATCCACATCCGTACCTGCCTCATTACCCGCCGGTACCCAGTTAATATTATCCATCGGTTTTTCAGATTTCCCCGCTGGTATCGGGTATCCCAATTGAATATTTTATGGAAAAACAGACGGGTATCAAGATTAAGTCACACTAGAACCCACCGACAAAATAAAGCAAAACACCTTAATATATTCAAAAATTTTAAAAGTTAAAGAAAACAAATACCGTATTAAACGATTTAACGTTTTCGAATAATTTATGTAGAAGATTCAAATGTGTTAGATAATAAAGATACTTATATAAAAAAAAATACATATATGTACTCTAATTAATTATAATTATAATAACAATAAAGCGGGTACGAATTCGGGTAAACGGGTATGGATACGGGTACCGGTAATCGGGGCGGGTATTACTAGAACCCGTACCCGCCAAAAAAAATTATCAATACCCAAACCCGCATCTAAACCCATCAACCCGACCCGACCGGTTCAGGTTTCGGTTTTCCCCATCGATTTTGAATGCTTTTGCCATCCCTATATGTAAAGGTTACGGTTTTTGTAAATGAGAGTAAAGGTTCTATATACTGAGAGTAAAGGTTCTATATACACATATGTTGTTACACTTTGTTATGTTGAATTTATGAAAGGTATATATACATAATAACTTTTCATGTTGAAAATAGTATTCATGTTTTTTTTTTTTAAATTAATTGTCTATTTTTGAAAGTAGATAAGAATTTATATTAAGTTTATCATATTACCTCAAATTGAGGTTATTATTATAAATTTTAAAGAAGTTCTAAATTGTTTAAGGGTTTATCTGTCATTCTGTAAAATAAAAATAAAAATGTTATAATGATAATGTTTTTCTTAAGCCGTGTATTTATTGTCGATGGATCATAATTTTAAGACGAATGTAGTAAGTAATAAAAATAACAAGCTTCAAAGTAATAATCATTTTCATATCATTAACACATTACCCCACTTCGGTGAGATTGGGTATGTTGTTGTTGTTGTATATTAGTAACACATATTACATAATAAAACAAATGTGTTTTTTCAGCTTATTTTTTGAGCTTATAAGGTGTTTGTATTAGCTTGTTTAGCTAGCTTATGGGCTTATTTGATTTTAGAAAAGTCAACAAGTTGACTTTTTAGAACTTATCAGCTCGAGGAGGTGATTGGCTTAAGCGAATAAGCTCAAAAGTAAAAGCTACTAAGCAACAAAAAGTGAGCTTATCCGCTTTTCCAACATCAAACAAACTCATAAGCGGGCTAAATAAGCTAACACAAACACCCCCAAATAAGCCAGCAAAAGAAAGCTTATAAAATAAAAGCTGAAATCACATAAGCTCTTAACCCCAACCTTAAATAAGCTTAAACAAACATCGGCTACGTTAAAGCTACGCTGAGAAAAGAATGAAAGAGATAAGTGGTTGTTGTGTTATACTACTAGGTTTGGTGTTTTGGGTTTAAGGTTTATGTGTTTTGTGTCGGGTATTTATAGTGAAACGAAGGTAAAGAAGGCGGTGTGGGATTGTGGTTCCGACAAATCTCCTAGACCGGATGGATTTTCGTTTGGCTTTTATAGAAAATTTTGGACATGTATTGAAATGATGTGTTTGCGGCGGTTAATTATTTCTTTACCTTCGGTGACATTCCCAAGGGATGTAATGCTTGTTTCATAGCCTTAATCCCGAAAGTCCATGACGCTAATTTGGTTAAAGACTTTAGACCAATTAGTCTTATTGGAAGCATTTACAAAATCATTGCTAAGATCTTGGCCAATCGTCTTGTGGGAGTTTTGGGTGATATTGTTAATGAAGTTCAATCCGCTTTTATTTCTGATAGACAAATCTTAGATGGGCCATTCATTCTTAATGAGGTCATTCAATGGTGTAAGTCCAAGAAAAAGCAATCCTTAATCTTCAAGGTTGATTTCGAAAAGGCTTATGATTCGGTTCGTTGGGATTTCTTGGATGATGTTCTAAAAAAGTTTGGTTTTGGCAATAAGTGGTGCGATTGGATTCAAAAGTGTTTAAGATCTTCGAGGGGTTCCATCATCATAAACGGGAGTCCTACGGAAGAATTTCAATTCTTCAAAGGGCTTAAGCAAGGTGACCCTTTATCTCCGTTCCTTTTTATTTTAATTATGGAGAGCCTACATTTATCATTTCAAAGTGTTGTGGACGTCGGTTTATTCAAAGGAATTCATCTAAGTCCTTTGGTGAATCTTTCTCATATGTTCTATGCGGACGATGCGGTGTTTGTGGGTCAATGGTGTGATGATAATATTAATACTCTTGTTCATGTTTTGGAATGCTTCTTTCGAGCTTCGGGATTACGTATCAATATGTCTAAAAGCAAGATTATGGGGGTTAATGTTGGAGATGATAAGATCAAAGTAGCGGCTTCAAAACTCGGTTGTCTAATTCTTAATACGCCGTTTACTTACTTAGGTACAAAAGTGGGAGGCAACATGTCCCGTGTACAAGCTTGGACGGAAATTATTGATAAGGTGAAATCTCGCTTATCCAATTGGAAATTAAAGTCCCTTTCAATTGGAGGTAGGCTTACTTTACTTAAATCGGTCTTAGGTTCGATACCGATATTTCACATGTCTATCTTTAAAGTCCCTTTAACGGTGCTTCGTTCGCTTGAATCTATCCGATGCCAGTTTTTTAATGGACATGAGCTCAAAAGTAACAAATCTTCTTGGGTTAAATGGAACAGTGTGTTGGCGGCCAAAGAAAAAGGTGGTCTTGGAGTTTCAAGCCTTTTTGCTCTTAACAGAGCCTTATTGATGAAATGGTTCTGGAGATTTTATTCCCATAATGATTCTTTATGGTCTAGAGTAATTAAGGCTATTTACGGAGTTGATGGTGAGGTAAATAAAGTCTCTAAATATGCTAGCAGGTCTTGCTGGAGGGATATTATTAATGAAGTCAGGAAGTTGAAAGATCAAGGTATTAACATGCGTGATTTTATGTATATTAAAGTGGGCAATGGCGAAACTACGAAATTCTGGGACGATATTTGGATTGGCAGCAAGCCTTTGAAGCTCTTATTTCCCCGTATTTATGCTCTTGATAATATTAAAGATGCGACAATCTGTATGAAGCTTAATGAGCCCAGCCTTGATAATAACTTCCGTCGCAGCATTAGAGGAGGAATCGAGCAGTCTCAGTTCAAGAAGCTTACGGACTTGCTCATTCCGATCGTGCTTAATCCGTGTCCTGATAGATGGTTCTGGTCTTTAGAGGGATCGGGGGAGTTTTCTGTCGCTTCTATTCGGAGATTTATTGATGATCAACGTCTCTTGACGGTGGATTCTAAAACTCTTTGGATTAAAAGTGTCCCGATTAAGGTGAATATTCTAGCTTGGAAAATCAAATTGGAAGCGCTTCCTACGAGATTCAATATTTCGCGTAGAGGTATTGAGATCGATTCTATCCTTTGTCCCATTTGTGATAGGGGGGTTGAATCTACGAGACATATATTTTTTAGTTGTTGTTTAGTTAGACAAATTGCGCGCAAAATCTGTTCTTGGTGGGATATCGAATATTCGGACGTTAACTCCTTCACTGAATGGATCAACTGGATGGCCTCTTTACGTCTTCAGTCTAAAGTTAAGATGATGATCCAAGGTGTCTTTTTTGTGGTTTGGTGGCTTGTGTGGTCTTATCGAAACAAACTTCTATTCGAGGAGAAGAAACCTTCAAAGGTGATTATTTTTGATGATGTTGTTTCCATATCTTTTTATTGGTGTAAGTCTAGATGTAATGCATCGTTCAGTTGGGATGATTGGCTTAAAAACCCTTCTTTGATTTCTCTGTAATTCTAGCTCCTTGCTAGTTTCTTAATAAAATCCGCTGTTAAAAAAAAAGACTTGAGAGTTGATCAACGGTTGAGATTAAATTGTTTTTTATAAGTACAAAGGGTCTCTGCTATTAGTACTGACCCATTTTAGGTTAACCGTTTTCATTTTCTCCATTAATTAATATTATCAAATATAAATCTTTTATTTATTTATTAATTGTTCTTTAAAAATGGAGTTTGAATTTTTGATTGGTAGTAGTTTGTTTTTAACATTTTCTCGATTTATATGAATGGTCGTTAACCATTTTGACTAAAAAAATACTACTTTCTTGTTTATTAACATTATGATATTAACCAACTAGCTTAAAGACCTATGGGTTTTTGTCAGTTAATTACGGTTTTGACCCGAGGCTCAGGCCTAACCATAAGGTGAAACCAAAGTCAACTTTATTTCATTTCTGCTAAAACTTGACTAATCTGAGAATCAAAGCTCAGACACCTTCAATTGGTCAAAGACACTGTATTGCATATATATAAAAAATAACCGGCCAAACAAAAAACCTACGTGTGCAACTAGGTTCGAAAAGGCATAAGGCAACGGGGTTCTTTGCCTAATGCAAAGGCAAAAGAGTACACGAGGGACTACTACGTACAATACGCTTAGAAAAACAAAAAGGGAACTAGCTCTACAGTTCTACAAATTAACATATATCTCAAAAGGAAAATTTTCATACTTTAGTGCGACTGCTATAAAGTTGTGTCTAACTTCTTTAAAAAGTTAATACGAGTACTTATTGTTGGTGTTTGATAATATAATAACATATTATTAACAATTAAATGCAGCGGATAAATCGCCAATTAACGGATCCATAGAGTCATATGATTAATCACATAAATAACAACGATTATCACCTTTGCAGCGTGATCGGTAGAATCAAAGAACAACCTTCTTTTGTACACGATCTATCAAAGAAACTAAATGACCAAAAGTAGATCACCTCTATGAATATCCACACTACACTTCATAGTATACCTCTTGGATGCTAGTCCTTAAACCCGTAACCTTGGAATATACTTTAAATGAACAAGAATCAAAGTAATAGATCAAGAAAACAAAAACCCTAGGTTTATGTTTGTGTTTGTGCCGTGAGATTTGAAGGAGAGAAAAGAGGAGAGAGTTTTGTAATTTTTTATAGAATAAATGAGGAGATCATGCCGTATTTATTGACTAAAAAATTTAAACAAAACTTCCTCCCCACTCTACCCCTTGGCCGGCCATATATGGGCTCAAAATGGCCCTCCCATTTATTTCCCAAGTCTAATAAACTAAGTACATTACTTAGTTATTATAAGCCCAATATTGATCTTGAGTTACGTAGTTTATTTATATACCGTGCATACAATAAACACGATACATACAGTGGCATCTTAGTGAATATGTGTGTGACCCCATAGGCTTACATGTTTGCAGTCGTATATTATTTTTTATGACATGAGCATACTCCAACGGCTCCCACTTGCGCATGTCATAATAATCAAGTAATAATACAAGCAAAGGTTAGTGTCTAGCAACACGCCAATGCCCCTAGAAACATGAGAATTGTTTCTTAAACATCGTATTTTAAATGATTTAGATATCAATCATCCTTTTGTTACAATACTATGTTGAACATTAGACACAAATCATGAGTCATTCTAATGCTTAACGATTCTGTTTCTCGATATAGACATTAAACTAGATTACCAGATTAATCAAGTATCATCTTAAGGGATCACCTGGCAGTGACTCAACCCACAACATTTCAAGACTACAGCTACGCATTTGCTCAAGATACCGAGTCAACACGTCCAACAAATTGTTCGCCAGTGCGACGTCAGCTGCAAATTCTTCCCGTAGTCGCCTAAGGGTAGTTCGTCTCACATCATTTGGTTCAGTAGTCATTCGACGGCTATTTTGAGTTTTGAAGAATGTGAGTGAAAATGGGGTGTTATTTGAGAGAGTTTAATAGAATGTGTGTGAAAATGGTGTGTTATTTTGAGTATTAAAGGAGATATATATAGTGAACAAGCGTATAAATTAAAAAAAATCAAAAAAAAATTAAAAAAATAACGGTTTGAATACAACAGTAAGATTTTTTTAGCGTTTTCTTCGCCGTGTACACAACGGTGGTTCTTTCGGCGGGCACTTGTTGTGTCATGGCGAGCTCTCGACGGCGCCGAATACACCTCCACGTCGGATTCGTCGAGCATATTAGTTGCCAGACACATCACTCTTAAGAGATCGTACACTTAATAATCATTTTGGTTAGGGTGCGTTTTTGAAATTAGTTGTCAATAGTACGCGTGAGCATGATTATGGCTCGAAAACTGGACAGAATTAAAAACCGATTATGCCCAACACTGAACCGATGATCAGACTCAAATGTTTAGTCGATGTCCAAGTCCTCTCTCCTCCTCCTTCTCCTCCACTAAACCCCTCCCCCTTTGAAAAGAAATTTGTTGTTGTTGTTGAAATAAGCTTAAACACCCCCTTTGAAGTTGAAAATCTTAAAGCTACTCTGAGAAATTAAAGACATAAGTGTGTGTGTGTGTGTGTCTTGGGTTAAGGGTTTATGTGTTGTGTTGCGTAATATTTATAGTGAATTGAAGGTCAAGATTTAACGGCTCATATTGAACTGGGTCTCTGCCTCATTTTCAGGTTACCGTTTTAATTTTCATATAATACTAATTTTCTTAAAATTAATTTAAGAGTAACTAAAGGTTTTATACACATAATATGTTACGGTTAACTCCCCATTTGATTCCTTGTACATGCATAATTTTACGCTCAAGTTCTTTTTTCTAGGTTCTTACTACATATATTCTCTCCGTCCCAAAATTATTGTCACTCGAAAAAAAAACACACAGTCTAAAAAATACTTTTAGTATTGTTTTTTTCTTACTTTTTAGCAGGATGACAGTTTTACCCTTAGCTAATTAATTAAAGTCTTTTTTACAGTTTGTAATAATAATTTAAAACAAAAATAATATGGTAAACTTGATTATACTTCCTTATTTATTTTTAATAGTGGACAATTAAATTGAGACATCCTAAAAAAGAGACGTGGACTATTAATTTGGAACGGAGGAAATAGTTATTTTTATACTTCTAATATATCTATCATTACCATTAATCAACACTTTTTTATAAAACTTTTAGAATTTTCTTTATTTTTTATATAGTATAAGAACTCGATTGGTAAATTGAAAAGTCAACTCAATGTCAACATCAAAGAAAAACGTTTTTGAGAAAAATAATGAAAATATATATGTGTGAAGAATATTTTTTTAAAAGCACAAAAGGGTCTTTTAGCAAAATAAACAACATCGAAACATACCCTAAAACAAGGTTGTCAAGATCGCGATCCTGATCATTGGATTGTACGATCTTACACACAAGAACCGACCTGGATCGTAATTCATGTAGGATCATTTCAGGAGCGTGGGATCGCGAGACCCTCAGAAAGCTTTTCTTCAACGTCACATGACTTCCCATATATAAGCAAAACTCCCCAATGCTAGAGATAATGTTTTTTTAATGGAGAATTAGACATGAGTTGAAGAAATGATTATTATACAAAGAAGTTGTACTAAAGTTTATAGAAAGTTCGCCTAAGTTACTATTGTTTCATTTTGTTCACTTTGGTTATTAAATATATGAAACATGATTTTTGAGGTTACTGAACGTATAAAAATATACGTAAACGTCACTTAACTTATAAAAACGCGACATTCATGTTTCTTAACTTATCAAAAAATATGTGTTCAGGTTAAAAGTGTCATATTTCGTGTAAGCAGTGGTGGCTCAAGGGTAAAGCAAGTAAATTTATTAAGCCCCCAAAATTTTTAAGAGTTTGTATATACATAAATTTATTCACATGTTTTTTTGTCGTCATCTTTAAATATCCGATTATTTAAGGCCCTGATTAGCCGATAAATGTGATATAATCAAAGTTTTAGGCTTTTTTTCTTTCTATTTTTCATTTTTTTAGCCTACGAGTTGTAGAATTTTTAGCCCGAATATATGAAGTATATAAAAGGCCCATATTAAAGGTTAAATTAAGTCGTGTGATAGTAATCATTTAAGCATTTACATTGATTCATGAAACGATCTTTATTTTTTCACAACCACAAACTACTTTCACTCTGCATAGCTTTCTCTCATCTACGGATGAATCATTCTTCAATCAAAAGTTTCTTTTAAAGATGTTTTAGTTTTCGATAAAGAAAAATAAATGTGGAACGAAAATTAAAAGGAAAGCGAGCTGTTTGTAGAAATAGATAATATAATTATGATGTTGATAATGAAACTATAAAAACAAGTGAAAGAGACTTTTAAAACCGAGTATTTCTTATACATTGAAGATCAAGCTATTTCATCACTCTTGATCAGTTTAGATTGCATAAGGTATCTTTAGTTTACTACTATTTAGTATCGAAAAATTAAAATCCCAAGATAATAACAAGCTAAAAATGTAGTTGTTTGAAGCTTAGAAGGTCTTTAAGTCTTATTATAACAATTGTTTTGGGTTTTAATGATATAGATCTATTTTTGAAACTAAGAGTTTTTACAGAAGTTATGCGTGTGAAAAATTGATACATCGATAGATACATAATCAGTAACAATTCTTTAGGAGAAAAAAGTATTTCAAAGCTAAAGCTAAATAAAAGTTATCAACGATCTAAATTGTCACAAAAATATTAGATTTATTAGCTCAATTATCAATTGAGAAACAAATTACCAATTGAAAATAACATATTATACTATATTGATTTCGAGAAACTAATCAAAAGATTTCACATAAAAGTAAAAAAATAAATTTCATATAACCGATTCTTCGACGGGTTACTTTGATAAAAAGGGTCTGGCTTAGGACTTCGCTTTAGGCCTCCGAAGAGGTTGAGTCGACCCTGCGTGTAAGAAAAAGTGTGGGGATCATGAGATAATTAAAATTGGTAATGGTAGTATGTTTACATGAGATGGTTAGATAGAAATTGAAGGAATTTTAGCATTAAATGCAAAAGGTGATTCAAGAGTCATTAAGAAGGGAGTAAATGCAAAAGGTGTTAGTCACAAGGTAAAATTAATTGTTTACATTTACATACAAGATAAAATTAATTGTTTGAATTAGTTTTTTACTGCCTGAAATTTCCTGATATATATAGCGACAGGGTTACATATTTGATAAATAAAATTTGTTATATAAAAAAGCCGCAAATAGCTAAAAGTTAAAGGTTGTTTTCGTAACTCATCGCTTAGTTTGAGGACACGTTTTAAAAATATTTTTTTATTCAGTGATTTTGGACCTGAGCCAAAAGTTTTTTCGTTGCTGGGCATTTTTTTACCTGATGGGCCAAATTCTTTTGACGTCGTAAAGCGACGTCATTTTCACCCTCACTTGAGTATATATATATATATATATATATATATATATATATATATATACACACTAGCAGACTACCCGCGTCTAGCAGCAGCTGTGTCTGTTTGCGATAAAATTTCAGCGGCGATATCATTTTTGTAGCGTTAAAGAATCATTTTTCGATAGCATTATTTTAACATGAACATCAATCTTTATCTAAACATGTTTTTTATGATAACAATGTTTAAAGTGTTAGTAGTCGACTAAATATATAATTGCTTCGACCAAATTTCGAGGTCATTTTATTATTTCAACAAAGGGTATGTGTCTAGTGTCCGAGTACTCGTGCCTAGCAGGAACAGTGTAGAATTTTCGTTAAAATTCATTCGAGTTGAGATGGTGTGTCATGTTATTTTTTTTTGTGGTTTAGAGATAACAGTTGTGCATTGTGCGGCCAATACAGGCTGCTCATTTTAATCGTTGCGTGTGAGATTTTTATTTATTTGACAAATTGTTATGGCGACGTTTGAAGGTTTTGGTTTAACTTGAACTCGGATAATGTATGCCTCTAAGTGTAAGTATGCTTCTACTTGTCACGTACTCATGTCGATGAACGTTTTCGAAATCTTTTTCTACCGCCCAAGGGCGGAGCCACATGAGGACCGGGGAGGGTCCTGGCCCCCCTAGGCCTAAGCCCGTTAGTGTATTTATTTGAGATTTCATGTGTTAAAAAAAAATTCATCTCGACCCTCCCATCTAATGAAACAATCTTTTTTGAAATCTTTTGTGTTCGCTTATTTTGCGTCACACAAGTAAGAAACATCATTTCTAAACGTGTACATCTTAACATTTCGTGACACATGTTTTGAACATCATTTTGAAATGTGTACATCTTGAAGCATGGTTGTTAACTGATTTCAATTCAACTACTTATATATTTGCTTGTTTGAACTTTGTCATGCACGTTTACCAATGGTCAAGTGTAGTCATAGCTATATATTGCCCAACCTACATGTGCTTTTTCAGTTTTTGGGCCATTTGGTTTGCCTTTATTCTGCCACAAAGTTCACGTCATTCAAACTTAAAACATGTCCAAAAAAGTAATTTTTAAAATGATTTAAATTTTAAAATAGTTTAATTTTAAAATTTTCAAAATAAATCACAATTTAAAATATTCTAAATTCTATTAAAATATTCGAATTTCATTTTTTTTAAAGAAATTTTATTGAAAATTTAAATTCGAAATATTAAAAAAAACTCAGATTAAAAAAATCAAATTTAAAATTCAGATATTAAAAAAATCAAATTTAAAAAATAATCAGATTAAAGTTGATCAAAAATAATAGTTCAGTACACTTTGGCATTAGTGGTTAAAGTTGATCAAAAATGTTTAGTTTTGACGAACAATTAGGTAGTGTTTAGATGTAGAAAATTTTTCATATTTTTCTGTTTCTAAATTCCTAGAGAATGGAATAGTTTTTCTTCTCTATAGAAGAGTTGAGAATTTTAAAAACTTGTTTAGATGGGAGTTTTATTTTTCTTTTTAAAAATGGAGAATAGTAAAATGTGATTTTCTGTTTTTCTATTTAAAGTTAGGAAAATAAGAATTTCCTTTTTTTTGAAAATTATTAGAAAAAAGTGCGACTAAACAAGTTTTCAGTTTTTCTATTCTTAAATAAAAAATATCCTGGAAAAATGAGATATTTTTCCCTAACTAAACACACCCTTAGTGTTTTCTTAATATTAATATTCACATTGAAAGTGATACAATTAGAATTTTCTTAAAAAAAGAGAACATATATGATGAGAATTGTCTTTTTTCGTTTAAATAACATGGTGAAATGCATTTTGTTTATTTTTTTTCGATGTCACTTCCATTTCCCAATTCAAAGTTTGAATTTATTTATTTAATGGTTAATTGCTTAAAAATGTACATATACTTGTCACTTTTTGTCATTGTATGTAGACAACTATTTTTTTGCCATTGTGTCGTTCAACTTTTAAATTCGTGCTATTGTGTGTATTTTGTGACCATTTTACCCTCATTTTTCAATTTTTGAAGGGTAAAATGGTCATTTTACATGCAAAAATAGTCGCAGAATACACACAATAGCACGAATTCAAAAGTTGTGCGACACAATGACAAAAAAAATAGTTGTCTACATACAATGACAAAAAATGGCAAGTAAAATATATTTTTAAGCAATTAACCCTTTATTTAATCAAGAGATTCCCTGACATATGTATAGACTTCCTCTTTTAAAAAAGTATTGACATTGAAAAAAAATTAAAACTATACGTCAAACTAAAATTTTAAACTTTTATTTTGAGCGGAGTTTTTTTTTATAAAATCGAATTTTTAGAGTAGTTTGAAAATTTTTGATGCATTCAAATTTACTTTAGATGACTTATTTTAAAATTTGAACCTTTTTACAACATACCAACACAAACAAAATATAAAAATATTTTTTTTCCATCTAACATAATTACCAACAAAATTATGTATACCTTATATATAAAATATACCAACAAATTGGAAGAAATAACAAACAAACTGCAAATAAAGTCTTTGGACAAATTTACCTAGATCTATAAATAAGTTTACTAACAAAATTTACAAATATACTTACAAGAAACATTACACACCAATATATACACTGGTTCATAGACCTACATAAAAGAAAAATAAACTTTACATGAGTTTTATAGCAAAATTTACACAGAGATGTGTCCAAATTTTATTTTAATTTAACATAAACTTACAAAGAAAAGCTCACAATACATATTCCGGCTACACAAGTGCTTAAGCAGAGGTGGCAGCAAAGTTTTCGACAGACAGAGGCGGCGGTAAACACTTTTCCGGCGAGACAGTGGCATCCATGACGGTTGTAACAAAAAGCACAAGAAAAGTATAAAGAACTTAGATATATATGAAAAAAAAACTTAAAACAAACTCATAAAAAGGTCAGATTTATAAGTACAATTCATGGAACTATAGAACAAACCTTTAGGCAATCAAAAGACGGCGACAGAAACGTTCTGACTCGAGAAAGGTGGCGGCGGCGGCAACATCTTGGTGGCTGTAAGAAACCGCAAACACTTTAAAAACTTAGATCTACTAAAAAAATTATAAATATATAAAAAAAATTCTCAATATTTCTTAATAATCATAAATCAATAAAAATAAAAATAAAATACCTGAAAACATGTAGTCGTTGGT
>BQNB010037372.1:0-21442 GCA_026074375.1 Tanacetum coccineum | reverse complement strand
ATCGTTCTTATAAGTCAAGCCAGACCCAAAAAGTCAAAGATTGACATCGACAATCTAAATTCGAAAATTCTCGGATGTTACACTCACTTATTAACACTTTTGGCCACTTTATGCTTAATTGTATGTGACTAAATACCCAAAACAAACATGCTTTGTGTGACTAAGTATTACAAAAGGCCACACAAACATAACATTCATATGGCCATTGAATGAACAACAGTCACACAAAATACACTTTTACTTCACTTTAAACAGCATATGGTCACACTTATTAACACTTTTGGCCACTTTATGCTTAATTGTATGTGACTAAATACCCAAAATAAACATGTTTTGTATGACTAAATATTACAAAAGGCCACACAAATATAAAATTCATGTGGCCATTAGATAATCAATAGTCATACAAAATACACATTACTTCACTTTAAACAGCATATAATCACACTTATTAACACTTTTGGCCACTTTATGCTTAATTGTATGTGACTAAATACCCAAAAAAACATGCTTGTGTGCTTGTACAATGTTTACGGTCATACTTATTAACACTTTTGGTCATTGTTTTTTAATGGATACGGACATTAACTCAAAAATGTAACCATAAACACCCTACGGCCGCGCGACCTTTTGTCACACACATTTAAAAATGCATGTGTGTCTATATGTATATTGCCACACTTTTTTGGTGTAGCCAAATCCACTTTTTGTACTAGTGACATAAAAGTGCTTTTTGGGAGACAACCCGACTTATATCCTTTTAGTTTATCTGATTTCATTTATGTATTTTGTGTGTTCTTCACCCTTTTTGAAAGTTGCTACAGCAAGGGGAAAGACGAATGAAGTCGTCTTAGCTTGTGATTAAGTAGAAGTTTTTGGGCGTAGCTACAGTAAGTAACTACGGCATAACTTGTATACCCAGGCTACACCGTAGCTAGTCTTCCAGAGATAATACTTGTCCAGGTCCATTTAACTATGGTGTAGCTGCCACAATGTAGTTACGTCATAGTTCCCTCCTGTAAAAAATTTCAAACATGATTTTGAATATTTATAAAACCTTGTACTTTTTGTCATGAACTTTATGGGTGTGTGTGACACTCGTGATTTAATCAAGTTAGTAATACCTTTAGAAATCGCTAAGAGTTCGTTATGTGTAATTCTTGTGTGCTATGTGTTATATATGTATGCTAAGTGATTTGAATAGGTGCATGATATCATTTTAAGGTGTATGGGCATCTCATTTTGTGTGCATTTGTGTTTAGTGATAATGGAAAGTATTGGCATATAGCATGCAATGCTACGTCAATGATTTGATAATTTTGTGTTAAGAGTTAATGGGAAATGTAGCATAATGGAAATAAATGAAGTGAGTGAAATTTAGAAAATTATAGTCGACTTTCTAAATATAGAAAGTGAAAAAGTGAAATGAAAAGTTATTTTTAGAAAGTTAAGTGAGGGATGAGTGACAGAGAAGGATATGTGGGAGGCAATGAGGACGTGGGGCACGGGGATGTGTTAAGTCTTATTTTACAGTGGAAGCAGGTCTTAGATGATTTCTTGTTATTCTATCTGGATGCGTTTATCTGGTTGTACTAACAGGATACTCTTCCTCACATAAATTTTATCTAGTATTATAGGTTCTTAATTAACCTTAGGTAGGTTGTGTTTATGAAAACTTAAGGTAATTAAGATAATTAGTTAATTAATAATTAAATAATATATATATATATATATATATATATATATATATATATATATATATATATATATATATATATATATATATATATATATATATATATATATATATAGAAATATATATATATATAAAAAGGGGTGTTCAGCCGATTTTGGATAAAGAGGAAAAAAAAGAAACAAATATGATTACAATTAGGGCTCTATTAGTATAAATACAAATTTAATTAAACCCTAAATCATTATTTTCTCTCCTCCTCTCCCTTTGGTCTCTGAATCCCTCATAAGAAAAAAAAGTTTTTTTTATCAAGAACAAGTTGGTGAATTAGTGTTTCAAGATTCAAGGTTTAGGTATGTTTCAATTAAGCTTTTGTTTAGTTTTCTTTAAAACATGTAACAATTAATATGATGGATCTTTGGGGTTTTAAAACTTCTATAATTAAAGATGTTTTAATTATGCTAGAACGTTTAGGGTTTAATTAGGATCATACGGGTGCAAATGGTTAGGGTTAGATTGTGTTGAAACATGATTTAGAGTTGAGCAGAATTTAAGGCTGTGTTCAACTAATGACATCTCATTGATAAAAACGTTTCTTTTGATGAATCTTTTGTCTAAATTGTAGTTCAAAGAGTTTATTTTTCAAAAAGCCCGGCCTCGAATGATTTTGAGTTGGGAAGTTGGTCAATTGGTCTAAACAAGAAAAGTTGTCAAAACAGTAAATACGTGTCAGAATTAGGTCATGTTTGGGAAGGTAAAACCCTACCTTAAAAGTGGAATTAAGGTTAGCCAATCTTCAGAGATTAGTTTGAATATGTATATAAAGAATCCTTAGAAGGAGAGCTTTTGATTGTGTGTCTAAGTATAATATTTAAGGCCATACTTTTTAGTGTGCAATCAGATCCGAATTGGGACAGTTTTGAAGTTTGATTTTATTTGGGATAGTTGTACATGTAATAGGTACTTGGGAATCACAAGGTAGTTAGTAAACTCATAAATTAACCTAGGTGATTTTTGGTATAATTTATTAAGGTCAGCAAGTATGGTTTCTAAGTTGGTAAAGATACACTAAAATTCTAATTTTTGAATAAATTGTAATTGACTAGTGTAATGTGATAATGAAGTGGTTAAGTTTGGGCATGGTGTCGGGGTGACCCATAATGGTTAATCAAACCCTTAGACATCCATCATATGTGAGTTACATGGACTAAAGCTTTTAGCTTGGTCATATGTAACCGTGTTTTATTTATTTGTATAGTTACGTGTTAAGAATTGGAAGCTGTGTTTTGAGCATTCAAGTGAGTTACATAGTCCCACTTTTTACATTGTTTTTAATCTTGGGATGGAAATGATGCAAGTGTTGAAATATGTTTTAAATTGCTGTGATTATGTGTTAGTGTAAATGCATGGATTATTATGTGACTAATGTGCGTTATGTGCTACATGTTATGTGATGTGATATTGATGTGTGAGCTAAGTCAGGAGGATTACTTGCGAGTATCTCTGGCCTGCTTAGTGGAAGGTATTATTGCCTAGTCAGGAGGGTTACCTGCGGGTATCTCCGGTCTGAGATAGAGGGAATGAGATTTGGTTATGTGATATTGAGATGTTGCCTAGTCAGGAGGGTTACTTGCGAGTATCTCCGGTTTGAGCTAGAGGGTAAATGGAATTGGATTGATCCAAGAGCGATTAAGGTCGTCTGCTTGGTGTTTGATTGATTGGATTTGGATTGAATTGCATGTTAGCTTGTATGTTAGTTAGCATAATTGTCATGCAAAAGTGTTGTTTTATAATCACAGTAATTCGGTTAATGATTTTGGTAATGGATTGAGTATGTGTGTCTGAAAACCTATGTTTCTCACCAACCATTGTGTTGACGTATAAGCATCATTTTCAGGTACTCAGCAAGATGAGATTAAGGTTAAGAAAAGTGGCTAGATGGACCATAGGCAGCTGGCGAAGTTTAGTTATTTAGATTTTGCTATTTGTTTGGATGATAAACATTATTAGGCTTGTTTGTTGAAATGTTTAAATGTTTGCATGTCATGACATTGGCATGAACTGCCTTTATTTCAATGTCAGACGCCTTTTGGATTTTGATGATGTTTTGGGTATTTTCATGACACTGCGTGTCTATACCTTGTATTTTTTGTGCATGTTTAGTTTCTCTATATAGACGCCAATGTGTTGTGATGATTCCCTTTCTCGTCGCGCCTCGCGTTTCTGCCTTGGCGGGGTGTGACAGATTGGTATCAGAGCCAATGGTTATAAAGAAGTAAGAGGTTGAGCCTAGACTATAACCTAGGGGTCCTTCATGTAGATGCATTTAGGGCTTAAGTGTTTGATGCTATGATTGCTATGCTTCCTCTCTATTTTTGCATAGCTTATATATCTCGTATTTTGTTAAGTTATCATCTTAGTTTTGTTGTCTACCCATGGCTGATTTAATGCGCATTGCCTTGTTACTAGTTAGTTATGCCTTCCTATTCCCATAGGAAGTTCCGTTGGGGAACTATCTTTGCAACCGGGTGTAGGAGTTTCATTGAGCCAGGGTCAGGGCATAGGATGAAGAGAACAAATCGTAGGACCCAAGTTCTAATTGACCTTTATCCATGCCATATTGAAGAGAAGATGATCATGAAGAAGGTTAGGGGAGAGTCAGTCATGGAATGGAAAACAAAGGTGACAACCAAGGAGGGCACTGTCATCAAGTTTCCTGGAAAGTTTTGTGGAATCAAGTTAGCAACAGAAGAAGAAGTGATGAAGAATGAAGAGTTGAAAGAAGTTTGGGAAAAGATGGAATATGTGATATCAGACAGTGACTCGGATCTTGAATCCACAGTTAGTAGTTAACCTTAGGGCATCCTCTTGTCATCCATTTTAGGTTTATTCATCGGTCTTTAGTCGGAACCATGTTTTAGGGATTGTTATTTTCGAATATTGAGTTTGATGTTTTAGATATTGATTTAGTATTTTATGAAATGGATGGAGTTATAGTTGAAATTGTTTCCTTATGTGCTGCTATGTGATTAAATGAATGGTATGTGAATGTTGTGTTAAACTAAGGAGTGTCGTCATAGGAGAAGTACGTTTGTGCTAGGGAGCCTCTATAATTATGGTGGCCAACATAATTATTCACGCGCCCCGGCACAAGTGGACTTGCAAGTATGATTACATTGGTTAGTGTTAACACATTTGGTGTATAGTATTATGATAGTAGTATGTATATATATATACTATTATAGAGGTATAGGATCAAAATTCGTCTTCTCCCGTATAATGTATATTATTCCTTTCCTTTTATAGAAACATGGTTCGAGTTACGCGTCAAAACCCAACCCCGAAAGCGAGCCCCGAACCGAATCCCGACATTGCTACAATAATCGCGCAACAATTGTAGAATATCATTCAACATATCGCCACTCAAGTGACTACTAATGTGAACAATGTGACTGGAAGAAATGGAAACAGTGGGAACAATAGATGTTCCTACAAGACTTTCACTACTTGTAACCCTAAGGAGTTTGATGGGAAGGGTGGTGCAGTAGCACTCACCCATTGGATAGAAAAGATGGAGTCGGTGTTTGATAACTGTGGTTGTACTACGAACCAGAGAGTGAGATATGCTGCTAGTTGCTTTGTGAACAAAGCTTTGACTTGGTGGAATACCCAAGTCCAAGCGAGAGGTCGTGAAGCTGCAATTGGTATGAGTTGGAACGATTTTAAGGCGTTGCTTGTGGAGGAGTTTTGTCCAAGAAACGAGATAGAGAAATTGGAGAATGAGTTTTGGAACCACACTATGGTAGGAGCCAATCATGTCGCCTACACTGATAGGTTTCATAAACTGGCTAAACTAGTCTCTCACTTAGTTACTCCTGAGTCTTCGCGTATCAACAGGTACATCAATGGGTTGGCACCTCAAATATGTGGTATGCTTCGGGCGACCCAGCCAACTACCATTCAAAGTGCTATCTTAATGGCCGAAATACTCACTGACGAGGTTGTCTGTTGTGGGACGTTGACTAAGGGAAATGATAAGAGGAAAGAGATGGAGGAATCAAGTAAGAAAGGAAGTACAGGGAAAGATAATAAGAAATCTAAGACTGGATCGGGGTTTGTGGCAACAGTTCCTCCCAGGAACGAAAATGTGAGCACATACCCTAGGTGTGCTAGATGTTATACTTTCCACCCGGGGAATGCACCTTGTAAGTTGTGCTATAACTGCCAGAAACCGGTTCATTTAGCGAATAATGTTGGGCACCAATTAGACAAGTGGCGCCTGTGAATGCGGTTAGGATGGGGCTGAATCAGAGGGCATGCTATGAATGTGGGAGTCTAGACTATTTTTGCAATAACTGCCCCAAATGGAATCAAGCAACTAGACCAGCAAGGAACCTGTGGCTTTAGAGGCAAGCAGGAACACCCGAAACAATGGGAACCAAGCAAGAGGAAGGGCATTTAATGGGAATGCATTAGAGGCTCTGCAAGATCCTAAAGTTGTGACGGGTACATTTTCTTTAAACAATCAATTCGCTACTGTTCTTTTTTATTCTAGAGCTGATTTTAGTTTTATTTCTACTAAGTTTGCGCCTTTGCTAAATGTGGAACCTTGTACTGTAAACCCTAGTTATGTGATAGAAATAGCTGATGGTAAGAGTGTAGAAGTCGACAAGGTTATCCGTGATTACAAACTAGAACTAGGAAACTCCTTGTTAACTATAGATTTGATACCGTTGGGACATGGAAGTTTTGATGTGATTGTGGGGATGGACTGGTTGTCGAAGAATGAGACTGTTATAGTATGTCATGAGAAAGTAGTAGAGATACCGATAAAAGAGCGTGGGATACTTCGAGTTCATGGGGAACGTACTTTGGGAGCCGCCAAAGCCCTAATGAACGCTAAGATGGATGAACTTAGGATAAGTGAAATACCCGTAGTGCGAGATTTTACTGATGTGTTTCTGGAAGACTTGTTTGGGCTACCACAACAACGATAAGTTGAGTTCCGTATAGACTTAGTTCCTGGAGCGACGCCGGTCGCGAAGTCTCCATATCGGTTGGCACCCTCGGAAATGCAAGAATTGTCTAGGCAACTTCAAGAGTTACAAGACAAGGGTTTCATACGACCTAGCCATTCGCCATAGGGAGCACCTGTGCTATTCATAAAGAAGAAGGATAGATCTTTTCGTATGTGTATCGACTATAGGGAGCTGATCAAAATAACTATTAAAACCCGTTATCCACTCCCTAGGATCGATGACTTATTTAATCAGCTGCAAGGAGCATGTTATTTCTCTAAGATAGATCTACGGTCAGGATATCATCAGCTACGTGTACATGAAGATGACATTCCAAAAACCGCATTTTAAATAAGATATGGACATTTTGAGTTTACGGTTATGCCATTTGGGGTGACCAATGCACCAGCGGTCTTATGGACTTGATGAACCGGGTGTGCAAACCGTATCTAGATAAGTTTGTCATTGTCTTCATTGATGACATTATGATCTACTCAAAGACGAAAAAAGAGCATGAAGTTTACTTGAAGTTAGTGTTGGAGTTATTAAGGAAGGAGAAGTTGTATGCGAAGTTTTCTAAGTGCGAGTTTTGGCTATAATAAGTGCATTTCCTTAGACACATGGTTAACTAGAGTGGTATTTACGTAGACCCAAGTAAATAGAGGCGGTGAAGAATTGGAAAACTCCTACATGACCGTCGGAAGTTCAATCATTTTTGGGATTAGCTGGTTATTATAGGCGTTTTATCCTTAATTTTTCCAAGATTGCTAAACCCCTTACTTTGCTAACTTAGAAAACCTAAAAGTTTGAGTGGGGCGAAAAAGAGAAGAAGCGTTTCAGACCTTGAAGAATAATTTGTGCGATGCTCCTATCTTGTCGTTACCGGATGGAGTTGAAGATTTTGTAGTTTATTACGATGTATTGAATCAAGGACTTGGTTGTGTGCTCATGCAAAGAGGCAAGGTAATCGCCTACGCATCGAGACAACTAAAGATTCACGAGAAGCATTATACAACACACGACCTAGAGTTGGGATATGTCGTATTTTCTCTTAAGACGTAGAGGCATTACCTGTATGGCACGATGAGTGTCATCTACACCGATCACAAGAGCCTTCAGCATATTTTTGACCAAAAGGAGTTAAATATGCGCCAAAGGAGGTGGATCGAGCTGTTTAGTGATTATGAGTGTAAGATTCGCTACCATCCTGGTAAGGCGAATATGGTGGCTGATGCGTTAAGTAGGAAGGAACGGGTGAAACCTAGACGTGTTCGAGCAATGGCTATGACCATTCAGTATGCGGTGAAAGAGATGATCTTGGAAGCTCAAAGTGAGGCGTTCAAACAGGAGAACGTTCTTGCAGAAAGACTACATGGGTTAGATCAACAGATGGAAATGAAGGAAGATGGGAGTTTGTATTTTATGGATAGGATATGGGTTCCTTTAGTAGGAGATGTGAAAATGGTAATTTTGAACGAAGCTCATAAGTCTAAGTACTTTATGCATCCTGGAGCGGATAAGATGTAATATGACCTTCGTGATATGTATTGGTGGCCGGGAATGAAGAGAGATATTGCCATCTACTTAGTAAGTGTTTGACTTGTGCAAAAGTAAAGGCTAAGCATCAAAGACCTTCGGGTTTATTGCAACAACCTGAGATACCAGAATGGAAGTGGGATAAGATCACTATGGATCTTATTACCAAATTACCTAGGTCAAGAAGTGGGCATGACGCGATATGGGTAATAGTCGACAGACTTACCAAATCAGCGCATTTCCTAGCGATTCGTGAGGATTTTAATACGGAGAAGTTGACAAGATTATATATTGATGAAATTGTGGCACGACATGGAGTGCCTGTGTCGATTGTTTAAGATCAAGATGGGCGATTTACTTCATATTTTTGGCAAACGGTATAGAAAGCGTTAGGGACAAGGGTAGACTTAATTACTGCTTATCATCCTCAGATGGATGGATAAAGTGAGCGTACAATTCAGACCTTAGAAGATATGTTAAGGGCATGCGTTATAGATTTTGGTGGTAGTTGGGATGTCCATCTACCCTTAGCTAAGTTTTCCTACAACAACAATTATCATTCGAGCATTCGGTGTGCTCTGTTTGAGGCTTTATATGGCAGGAAGTGTAGGTCACCTGTGTTATGGGCAGAGATTGGAGAGGGCAGATTGATTGGACCTGAGTTAGTACTAGAGACTAGGTTATAAAAGAGAATCTCAAAGCGGCGAGAGATCGTCAAAAGAGCTATGCTGACAACAGGCGCAAACCGTTGGAATTTGAGGTTGGAGATCGTGTGATGCTAAAGGTGTCGCCTTGGAAGGGCATGGTTTGTTTAGGAAAGAAGGGTAAGTTAGCCCCGTGGTATGTAGGGCCATTTGAGATTCTTGAAAGGATCGATCCTGTAGCATATCGGTTAAGACTGTCTGAGGAATTGAGTGGTATACATGACACGTTTCACGTGTCAAACCTAAAGAAGTGTTTAGCGGATGCTAGCCTGCATGTGCCATTGGATGAGATTAAGGTTGACAAAACCCTTCATTTTGTTGAAGAACCTGTAGAGATTATGGACCGTGAAATTAAGAGTTTAAAATGTAGTAAGATATCAATTGTGAAGGTTCGTTAGAATTCAAAGCGTGGTCCCGAGTTCACTTGGGAACGCGAAGTCTATATGAAGTCCAAGTATCCTCAGTTATTTGTTGATCGTGCTGTTGAACCAACTAGTTAAATCTCAGGACGAGATTTCCATAAGGAGTGGATACTATGACAACCGTGATTCGAGCAGGTTAGTTTATACCTTTAGAAATGGCTAAGTGTCCATTTTGTATGTTTCTTGCGTGCTATGTGTTCTTTATGTATGTTGAAGTGTTATACATATGTGCATGATGTTATTTTAGTGGTAAATGATTATCTTATTTTATGTGAATATGAGTTTGGTGTTAAGTATTCCATGTGTTCACGTGTGGTGATAATGGAAATGAAAGACGTGTGCATGCATTGCTAGTAATTTTTGGTTTTTAAGAGTTAAGCGTTTATAAGAAGTGTAAGTTATTGGAAAGAAGCATGTGAGTGAAATATAGATGTTTGTAGTAAACTTTCCATAAATAGAAAGTGAAATGTGAAATGAAAGTTATATTTAGAAAGTGTAGTAAGTAGCGTTTAAGTAATAAGGTTTGATCAAATTAGCTTAGGTTTTTGTGAAAACTTAAGGTAATAAAGGTAATAGTTAATTAATAAAAAATATAAAAATATAAGGGGGGGGTCGTTGGTTTAGACGACAAGCAAAGGAAAAGGAAAAAAAGAATTTTAAAACCAAACAAAGACTAAAATGATTAGGATTAGGCTTATCATGTATATATAGTCAAATAAACCCTAGTTCTCCCTATTCCCCTCTCTTTGTGTGGGCGTCTCCCTCCCCCAAACCCTAGAAGAGTCGATTTTCATTTAAAGCTCCAAGAACATTCAAGAGTAGTTTAGATTTAGGGTGCTAAGATTCAAGGTAAGTGTGTTCTTCATAACTAGATTTTATTATTCATGTAACCCTAATTATGATGGATCTAGGGTTTTAATTAAAATACAGAATGTTTATGATATATTATGATTGTAGTATGCTTAGGATTGAATTAGATGCGTATGCATGCTTGTGGTTTGGTTAGATTTGCGTAAAAACTGGATTTAGGGTTGAGCAGAATTTTGGGTCGTGTTCAACGACTGTTATCTTGGTGATAAAAACGAATATTGATATGTTTCTTGAGTCTATAAATAAGCCAAAAGAGTCTACTTTCCAAAAAATCCAGCCTCAAAGGTTTTTAAGGTCGGGAAGTCATTCAAATAATTTTTATACTAAAAGTTATTAAAACAGTAAATACGGGTCAGAATTAGGTCATGTTTGGGAGGGTAAAACCTATACTTCAAAATGGAATTAAATTTAGCACTTATACAGTAGTTAAGTTCCATATGTCTATTGATAATCCCATGAAAATTAGATTCTGAAAGCTTGTCTAAGTATGGTAGTTAGAGTGATATATTTTGGTTACATTTGCATGCTAGCTTGTATGATAGTGAAGTAATTGTCCTGCCATGTTTGCATTAATCACAGTAATTGTTTATAAGATTTGATTTTCGTGTCTTAAACCTATGACTCTCACCAACCTTTGTGTTGACATTTTAAGCATCATTTTCAGGTAATCATCTTGAGGGTGTTGAAGTTAGGAAGAGTGGCTAGTGAGACCGTAGGCTTGCATGCGGAGTCATTCTCCTAGAGATTTTAATTATGTCATTGAGTCGTTTGATACTTGGATGTTTGTTGATTTTGTTTAGACTTTTGGATTATGTTTCCTTGTGGTATGACTTTGCTATCGTAATACAAGACTCCTTTATCTTGTGTTGGGTATTGTCATGACACATAGTGTCCAATTTGATTATCCTTTTCCTTTAGCTCTCTCTATTGTTGACACCATTATGTTGTGATGATATCCATGATGTTACGCCTCGTGGTTCTGCCTAGGCGGGGTGTGACAGCGGAGACTAGTGTTGGAGATGTGGCTCCTTTGCAACCAAGACGTCAAAGGAAGCGGAAGACCATGATTGTTAACTCTGGTGAGCCTTCCCATCCTGCCAAAAAATTAAGGGAGAATCGTGGAACTCTGGGTGGGACTTCCGTAGATAGGAAATCTATGCCAGCGATCCAGCGGTTACTTGTTGGGGCTGTGCAGAATGCTGAGGTCAGGGGTAAACCCATTCCTTCTTTGCCCTTTGTGACCTCTTCTGTATCCGCCACACCATAGCGTGAGGATGAAGACCATACTGACTTCGTGGCTGGGACTAACCTTCAAACTTTTAGCCCTCCTCCAAGGTTTGTTATTTCCTCAGACTCTTCTCATCATTCCGGTGCTAATGTCGTGGAGGCTGAAGTTAATTCTGTTTTCATGTCTTCCGCTCGAGTCATTACAACTGTTACTACCGTAACCGCAATGGTTGATGCTGCTACGGCTGCTAAGGAAGCACCTACTAAACCTTCTCTGTTTGGTACCAGTTCTCCTCAGCTGCGGATGACCCACTACGGAGGCTTTTCGGAAAATGTTTTGGAAAGTGATTTCCTTATGGTGGTAATCCGCAACCGTGGTTGATCCTGACTTTGTATCTCAAAGGTTTAAGTTCCGCAAATGGAGCGTTACTCATTAGATCTCGTCTTGCTGACGATTGTCGTCTGTCGTGAAATGTTGCGCGAATTGTTTTCCTCCAAATTTTTGCCCTATCGCCGGCATGAACACGATCAGCTTTTTACAGAGTTTAACGTTAGAGTTGCCCGCTAAATTTCTTTGAGTGCTGAAGTGAGAATGCGTGTTGAGTATAATATCAAAGAGAAAAGGAAACTTAGATCTGTTTTTGATGAGCAAACGGAACTGCTGAAGGTTAAGGATGAAGATATTGAAAATCTTAAAGCACAGTTGTTATTGAAAGAGGCGGAAGCCGCTGAGGCTATTCGTCTTCGTGCTGAAGCCTCTAGGTTTGAGGCTATTGAGAAATCCCTGCAAGATTAAGTAAAAATTTTGAGGGATCATAACACCACCCTGGGAAAGGAGATAAGTGAGCTAGATGTGAAGGTGGCTGATCTTGCGGCTTCAGTAAAGGTTAGGGAGCAGGAAGTTGCTGATTTGGATGCTCAGGTTACTGCTGTTAAGTCGCGGAGTGACAATCTTGCGGGTCGGGTACGTATCTTTACACTTAAGTTTTTTCTTTTATTTCTCTGTTTTCTTTTGTTTATGCTTTCGCCTAATTACAGGTGCATGAGCTGGAGACTTCCTCTGTTGGACTTCAGGAGAAAGTCACAGCGTATGAGGATTGTATGGGTAAGCTTGAGGAATTCTAGGATGAGCGGATGAGGGTTGTGGATGATAAATTCGACAAGCTATATGCTGACTTTGTTGAAATGGCCCTCCATTTGGAGGAGAAGTTCTATCCTCACTTTCTGACTACCATTGCCGGCCGTAGGTGGCTTCTTACCTATGGTATGAAGCTTGCGATCGTTAAGTGTCTACATTCGCCGGAATATCTCTCTGCCCTCGGAGCGGCTATTAGCAAGGCTATTGAGAAAGGCATGCAAGATGGGTTAGCCGCTGGAGTTACTCATGGTCAGGAAGGTAGGGTCTTAACAGATGTTGTTGTGTTTAATCCTTCCGCAGAAAGTGATTACATTTCCGCCTTGCAAGAGCTTCAGGATGTGAACTTCTCCCTGCTAGCTGAGTTGAAATCCAACGAGGATGTGAGTGTCGAGACTTTAATGAACATTCTTCGTCTGGAAGAAACTCTTGCTAAAAGACTTGGTTTAAATGAGTCGCAACCTCATGTTGACCAACTGATGGTCCCCATTTATCATTCACTGGACCAAACTGTCGTTGGTGCCACCCCCTTGTTATTTTCCCTAGATGTTTCCTATAACTGAGTTCAAAGGATTAGGGACAATATTGCTAATCATGGGTCAGCTCTCCGTGACGTGTTTGTTCCTTTAGTTGAGCCTTTATCTTCCGTTGCTTTGGAAGGTACAGAAGGTACTTCCGGTACTGCTCCTGACACTACCACGGCCTTGTCCGTCACTTTTGCTTTTGTAAGCTCCCACCTCCTACTTTGACGATGGACTACGAGGTGGCATGTGGGATGGTCAAGCGGTGTTAGTCAGATTTGCTACCCTTTCCCTAATGTTGATGACGCCAGAGCTGACTATTCAGTGACTTGTTAGTATGTTTGGCCGTGGTCGCATGTGACCTTTTTGCTACGGCCTTCTTTTTGTAAAGAATGTTTCTAAGTGTTTTTATCCTTTACATACCACGGTCATGTGTGACCTTTTTGGATGTGGTCAAATGTACTTGTACAATTTGAACGTTTAACTTTGAATATGATCTGATAAATCGTTTTTAATATCGTGATTTATATGATATCTTACTTTGAATATTTGTGGGGTTATTCGTTCCCATACTAGGTTTGCCATACCTCTTACGTATATTGAGTAAATTTATTAGGGTTTACTCATCCTTTTGTTATCACGGAATAATGTTATTGGGTCATGCCCTATTGTGTGCGGTCTTAATCACAAATTAATAACTTGGCATAGTAAATAACAATGAGTTTAAAGTAAAATTGTGAAGGTAGCTAAGGCTCCTTTTTTATTAAAGTTTAAAAAAGAAAATATTACAATGCATAAATAAGATATATTGGAATGCATTACCCCCACCGCGGAGTCCGCATGGGTGGATTGCTTACATTTTGTGAACGTAACACTTCTTGAGGTTGCTATGTTCCAAGCTCCGGCGAAAGAGGGTTTCTCGTCACGGTCTCAATTAATTGTATGCCCCTTTTCCATGTGCTTCCGTATACTTCATTACGGTCCTTCCCACTTGGGGCCTAATTTCCTTGTATATTCCGCACAACTTGCCTCATTGTTGCAGTACACGAGATCTCCTGGCTTAAAACTCGTGCTTTAGACTTTAGAGTTGTAATACTTTTCCATTTTTGCTTTGCTCTTCACTTCACCTATAGTTGCTTGCTCTCTCCGTTCATCCAACAGGTCGAGGTTAATTTCCAGAGCTTCATTTTTTTGTGCTAGGTCCACTTCCACTGTCCTTAATGTGGGCATGCCAATTTCTGCTGGGATGACGACTTCTGTTTCGTATGTTAATGAGAATGGAGTGTCTTAGTTGCTAGACTTTATCATAGTGCGTGTGCCCATAAAACATGAGGAAGTTCTTCCATCCAGTTTTTGCTCCTTTCATCTAACCTGGCTTTTATCCCTTCTCCAAGACTACGGTTTGCTCTTTCTCACCAGGCATTGTTTGCGGATGTTTAAACAAAAGGCAATGTGTTTGGCGGAGATAGTTTTTCACAAATCTTGAAGGATTATCTTGAACTTGCTTTTCCATTATCCGATAAAATTTCTCTTGGAAGTCCGAATCTGCAAACAATGTTGTCCCATACGAATTTTTTGATCTGGTTTCCAGTAATGGTTGCAACCGGTTTTGCTTCAATCCACTTCGTGAAGTAGTCGATGGCTACTATTAAGAATTTGACTTTCCCAGGCCCTTCCAGAAAAGGTCCAGCGATGTCAATTCCTCATTTGTAAAACGGCCACGAAGATGTGATTGGGCTTAGCTTTTGTTGCAGATTCCTTGGGACAGGTTTGTGAACTTGGCAGTCTTGGCATGCTCTTATTAGCATTCTTGCGTCCTCGTGCATGGTTGGCCAATAATAACCAATCCGCAAGGCTTTTGCCATGACGGATCGTGTGCCTGCATGCATGCTGCAAGATCCCTCATTTATCTCTTTTAGAACATAGTTGGCTTGAAGTGGTCCTACGCACCGTAGCCATGGTCCAAGGAAAGATTTTTTGTAGAGTGTCCCATTTATTATGGAGAACTGCCACGACTTGCGTCTGACTACTCTTGCTTTTTTCGCTTCTGCTAGCAGTGTTTCGTCCGTGAGGTACTTGAAAATAGGAGTCATCCATGTATCTCCTTCTTCTTCTACTACTGCCAATACTTTCGTTGCACTTATAGATTTTTCCTTAGTTCCTCTACCAGCACTTGTTTACTCAAGTATGCAAAACTTGTTGATGCTATCTTGCTTAACGCATCTGCCTTTTTGTTTTCACTTCTAGGAACCTGTTTGATTGAGAACGCTTTGAAGCTATTGGTGAGTGTTTTTACTTTCTCTAGATATCGAATCATGTCGGTTTCTTTTGTGATATATGTTTTGTTCACTTGGTTGGCCACCAATCGTGAATCAACATTTGCTTGGAGGTTTTTATGCCCATTTGTTCTGCTATTTTTAGCATGGCAATCAAAGCTTCATATTCCGCTTCGTTGTTTGTGGCATCAAACCTTAATCTTAGAGCGTAGGTGAATTTCATCCCTTCTGGATTGGTGAGTATCAGTCCCACCCCGGAACCATCTGTGCAGGAGGATCCGTCCGTAAACAAAATCTATGGTTCGGGGAGTTCTTTTGCTTCTTCCATCTGTGTATCCGGAGAGTCCTCTTTTGGTCGTTCGACTATGAAGTCTGCTAATATCTGCCCTTTAACTGATACTCTAGGTATGTAATGTATTGTGTATTCTCCCAATTCGATGATCCATTTCTGTAGCCTCCCTGCTACTTCTGGTCTTGACAACACATGTTGTATCGGCTGGTCCGTGATTACTATGATGGGATGTGCTTGGAAATATCTCTTTAGGCGCTTACTAGCATGCGCCAAGGCCAACACTAACTTTTCCATCGATGTGTAATTTATTTCTGGACCCTTTAATGCCATGCTAACGAAATAAATGGGCATTTGCTTAGCTTCTCTCTGTCATCAGGACCGCGCTTACCGTCTCTTTTGTTGCTTCCAGATATACGATGAGCTCTTCCTTTTCTATTGGTGCGACTAACATGGGAAGTTCGGCAATGAGCTGCTTCATTTGTTTGAACGCTTCCTCAGCTTCTGCCGTACAACAGAAATCACTCTTCTTTTTGCATTTTTTCAAAGTTTTAAAGAATGGTAATGATTTCTCTGTTTATTTGGCTAAGAACCGGTTCAGGCTTGCGAGTTTTCCATTTAATTTTTGCACATCCTTTAAGAACTTTGGGGATGGAAGACTTAAAAACAGCATATACGCCTTGTCTGACTTACTTTCCAACCCTTAGGTGCTAACTTTGTTACCTAAAACCATCCTTTTTCTATTCCAAAGGTCACTTCTTTTAGGATTTAGCTTCATGTTAATGTCTCTTAGAGTTTGGAAAGTTTCTTCCATATCTTCTTTTGTCATTTGTATTTGGTGATAGCCTTTGTATGCGTCCAAAAGGCATTTGAAAGGGAATCCACATAGGGATTTGACTTTCCAGTCTACTTCTGATAGCAGATAACCATCTTTTGGACATGCTTTATTTAGGTCTTTAAAGTCTACACACATCCTCCAACTGTCGTCATGCTTCTTTACCATTCCTGGGTTTGATAACCAGTCATGGTAGTGCACTTCCCTCATGATTCCTGCTTCTACTAGTTTTCCTACTTCTTCTTGTATTGCCTGGTTTCTATCAGCCGCTTGCCCCTTTTCTTTTCTCTGACCGGAGAACATCCCTTCCGCACGTTCAAGCGGTGCTCTGCAATATTCCTTGGGACGTCAGTCATGTCCGCAGGCTTCCAGGCAAAAATATCCAAGTTTCGTTGGAGCAGGTCGCATAACTTGTTGCGACCTTCTTCTGTGAGAGTGGAACCAATCATTACTGTTTGCTTTGGATATTCTGGGTTGATTGCCACTTTGATCCTTTCTTCCACCATTGGTTTGTCGGCCGGGAGGATCCTTTCAGGTCCGGAGACCATCGCGCATTCCAGCGGAACCAACCTGCTGCTTTTTAAGGTGATTACTCCTTCTTCTACCGGGATCTTCAGCATTCCGTGAACTGTTGACGGGACTGCTTGTAACTTCCTGACTCCCGGCCTTCCAATAATTCCATTGTATGGGCATGGTCACCTCGACTACAAAATTCATCAAAGTTGAAGCGGAGTGTTCTTCGTCTCCAATTGTTACCAATAGTTGTATTTGCCTTATTGGCCATATTATTTCAACGTTGAACCCAATCAAAGGGGTGGTAGCCGGCACCAACTGGTTCTTGATTTCCGGACAGAGTTGGCTAAAGCAGTGTTCATATAGTTTTATGAGGCTGATCCGCTATCCACATACATGTGATGTATGCAGTTGGCTCCTATTTCCGCCTCAATGATTATCGGACCTTCTGTTCCTTCATCTTCACCCAGGGTGGGAAAAATATTTCTGGGCTTGGAGAAAAGCTTTGCGTGATCTTCTGCCTGGCTACTCTTTCTAGGTTGAACAATAGGATGTTAGTGCTTTGTCCTTCCAAGAAAGTTTCCTTTTCTTCGCCGCTTAGGGTTTGTTCTCTTCCCACTATTTGTTGATCTCTTTGGTTAGGTTGCGGACAGCTTTCTGCCGTGAGCATCTCTTCTATTTTCTTCTTTAGGTGCATACATTCATCCGTGGTATGCCCTACTTTGCCATGAAACTAACAAAACTTAGCGTGATTCTGTTTCTCAAACGGGGTTATCATTGGTGGCGGAGTCTTGAATTTTCCCTTTTCTAAGGCGAAAATTTCTTTGGGTGTTTTTGTGAGAAGCGTGAATCGGTCTTGTTTCTTTCGGTCTTTGTGGTTCCGAAAGCCTCCTTTCTTGAAATTTTGTCTATGACCGCTTTCCTGTGTTTCCACGGTGGAAATGACTTTTTTCGCTCGTGATTCGAGGCTGCCACCTCTCCTCTGAGGAAAGATGTAGTCACTCTCATCATTTCGTCAACCGTTTTTGGGATTTTGTCATGCAGACGTTTAATGAGTTCACGGTTTGTGATTCCATGCACGGATCCGGAGATTCTCATGCATTTTGGTGCCCCTCTAAGTCACTGCTTCCAGCTTGTATCTTCTCACAAAATCTTCCGTGGACTCTCCATCGCTGTTTGATTGTTGTGGAGCTCTTGGGATCTTTGGATGCATTTTCTTCTACTGAAGGTAGTTTTCTAGGAAAGCTTTCTTTAGATCATCATAGCTGTCTATTGATTCGGCTGGGAGGTCGTCAAACCATACTCTCGTGTTTCCTGTTAACGTAGAGTTAAACATGTGGCACCAGGTTGGCATAGCCCACCGTTTTGTTTTTGCGGTTGTCTGAAAAATTTTTTCAAGTGATTATCCCGGATCTTCACTTCCCGTCATATGTCTTAATGTGAAGGGATCTTGTTTTTGGGAAATTGAAGTAGCGGATTCTTGTGTAATAAAGGATCTTACCTCTTCACAAATACCTTGGCTGGGATAAAATATCTCCTCCCCTGCTTGGTTTCTTTTCTTTGATTCTTGATTTCAATGCCCGCTCCGCGCATCTTCATTTATGATGAGTGCGTATGTGTACCTCGAGTAGGAGGGTTGGTTGTGGCTATCGGAGCATGCGGATACACTTCTTCGTCTACTTCCTAACCTTTTGAACACGCCTCCTTCTTTCTCTTTTGGTTTTGGTGATCTTGATCGGTCACGTTTGAGTCTTGAGAACACACTAGGGCTAGGTCTTGGGCTGCGCGAGCGCCTAGATCTATACCTCTTTTCATATTCCTTGGTACTCATCGTCCTTGACTCGGAATATCGTGACGTTCTGGTAGATCCGCCGAAGTTAAGTCGGGCTTTTACTTCTTTCATTTTTTCGTTTTTCTCTTTCTTTTTGTTAAATTTCTCCGTTATGATTGGGAGAAATTGGTTGTAATTTTTGTCACAATACTCCCGGAGGGCCGCGACGGATGAAGGCCCACCTCGGTCTTGTGGTGTTGGCTCTTTTCCTCTCCCAACTGTATTCTGCATGGCGGACGTGGGCTGGCTAGGAGCGGATTGTTCATGATTGCTCATGGTGAGTATTTTTGCAGAACGCAGTTGTATTCAGCGTCCCACAGATGGCGCTAACTTGTTAGTACAAAATATGTTACGGGCTGAATATGGTGGATCTGAGATGGTTATTGGACTGGGTCAATGAATAGGATCTTGTACTAAGCCAAGTGATGTAGTGATCTCCTGCATAATTAAAGGTAAACCGTTAGTCTTACCGTGAGGACGGACCCCACGATTAGACTCTGGCGTCGGAGTAAGTATTCATGTTTTTGTTAGAGAATGTCAGAGTATATGTGTGTGTGTGAAATGTGGTCAGAAAATCATACCTCGTGGGGTGTCAGAGCACCCTTTTTTATAGGTGAGCCCAATACTAGGTTTTCATAATATTTCGCTCATATCTGTTAGTGGGCCGAAGTGGGCCCCCTGTCCGGCAAGGGTCCGCAGTATTCGTATTCTTGCGGATGTGGGTTCCCTTCCGCGGATGTTTTTGGTCCGCGGAAGGCCTGTCACGTCCATCTTACCTCTTCTGGGCCGTGCCAGCAAGGAACTGGGCTTAATTCTGGCCCATCATATTTTAGGTTGCTTTGGTTGGGCCTGAAGCCCATTATGATAATACGGTTCAGGCCTAGAGGCCTGGTAAACCTATTATACGTTATCACTTAACATAAACACTATAATAGTGTAATGAATAGCGATGCTCAAATTGCACTTAATATAGTGCAACACTATTCATTACACTAAAACATAAAAACTTTTAAATTTAACCTTATTGTCTAATGTAGATTTATATACTTATTTTAGTTTGGGTTGGGTTATGCTTTTCACATTTGGTTCTTTTAAAAGCTTTTGATAATTATGGAACTCACATAATTCAGAAACTAAGAGTGTGTTTGTTTTGTTAAGATGTTTTGAGTCTCAATCTGACTACCACATCTTACTAGAAAGAAGTAGGTGTAAAGTCTGAATCTAAATGAAATAATGTTGTTTATTTTTTATAATTGTCAAGTGGTTTTAATTATTCGTTTTTAAGTATATTGTAAACCATACAATAGATACGTAGCTTAAATGTATCAACTTAATATTGGAAAATAAGTTTCAATCCTATAAAACATTTTAATCTAATTCGTAAATAACCAAAATCTAGCCTAACTTTTATAACAAGTTTCAATAGCACATAAAAACAGGCCCATGTCGATGGTACCCTAAACACAAAGAGGGGTATATAAGTAAGAAACAACTAACCCTAGTCCCCATTTAACCCTTATAATAACAATTAGAGAGAAGTGTAAAAATCATCCATGTGGTTTGTCAAAAAACCGTCCCACGTCCCTCGTTAAATAATTGTCTAAAACACATCATTCCGTCAATGTTTTGGGACACGATACATCCTTTGGACTAACGGTGCAAATTTTTTTTTCTAGTTAATTATTAACGAATGTCTATTTTTTAACGGTGTAACTATATAGGAGGGTATTGTTGTCTTTTTGCAGCCACATGAATGATTTTTACACTTCTCTCTTAAAAAAAGTTTTTTTTTTGTTTTTAATTTAAAAAAAGAACTTTTTTACATTATTATTCGTAAAAAAAATTAATTTTTTTTACAAAATCTTAAAAAAAACCGCACTTTACAAAAATCTTATTTGTTTTAAAAAAAAATTTAGTTTTTGTTTGTTTTTAAAAAAAATTTTACAAAACTTTAAAAAAAATTCATACTTTTACAATCTTATTTTGAAAAAAAAAGTAAAAATTTTGTATTTTTTAAAATCTTAGTATTTAAAAAGTACAAAAAAAATTAAAAAGTTTTATAAAAAAAGTGCGAAATTAAAAAAAAATTAAAAAGTGCGAAGTTTTTTGAAAAATTTTAAAAATTTTGTAAAATTTTTTTAAAAAAAGTTTTTAAAACTACGATTTTGGTTCGATTATTTTTAAAAAAAATTTAAAAATTTCGAACTTTTTTTTAAAGAACTTTTTTAAAAATTTTTGTACATTTTAAAAAATAAGATTTTACGAAAAAGATTTAAATCTTTTTCAAAAAAATTAGATTTTTAAAAGTGCGAATTTAAAAAAAAAAAATTTTAAATGTACAAATTTTTTTTAAAAAGTTTTCTAAAAAAAGTACGAAATTTTTTAAAAAAATTTAAAAATAATCGAACCGAAATCGTACTTTTAAAAAGTTTTTTAAATTTTTTTTAACAAAACTTTTAAAAAAACTTCGCACTTTTAATTTTTTTTTTTAAGATTTTGTAAAAAAAATTAAATTTTTTTACGAATAATAATCTAAAAAGGGTTTTTTTTAAATTAAGAGTTGATTGCATTT
>BQNB010037371.1:5981-49488 GCA_026074375.1 Tanacetum coccineum | reverse complement strand
TCTATCGATTTGATGTTACCTGCTTATTGTTTTGTTCTCACGTACCCGTTTTCCCACAAAAATAGCAAAAAAATTAAAATTTTAACTTCTTATTTGTAGGAAAAAAAATTAAGACAAAAATGTAGGTTTTCCGTTGGTAAGAATAAGAAGTAATTTTTGACCCGATCGTATGTGTTGAGTTCTAGCTTTCTCCCTTAACAATTAATGATGATAGTTTGTGCTAGTCTCATGTAGACTTTAAACATGCTAGACTTGAATCGTTAGTAAATGAAGACTTGTGCTAATCTCAAATAGATTTTAAATATGCCAAGTTAGATTTTATATAGGCTAAGTATTTGCAAATATCTTTTGTGAAGAATAAGATATGATAGTGTTGTTTACGAATTAGGATGCTAAACAAAGTTTATTTGGAAAACTTAAAAGCTTATAAGAATAACTTGTGATTTTTCTTCCCCGAAGCTCTTAAAATGATTAATTATACGTGTTCTCTTTAATTTTTGCAAATTAGAGTTTTACTCTTAAAAGTCTAATCAACATATTTCAAGTTTATACTTTGGTTTTCTAAAACGAAATTTTTCTATTTGCAAAAATAATATGTTATTATTAAAAATATATAAAAAAAATAAAAAATAAATAAATAAATAAATAAAATATATATATAAAAAATAGTTGGTGAATAAAAAGGATGCAAGATATAAATCCTTAGTATCAATAAATTAATGTACAAACTCCATCGCAATAAAGTACATGGGCATTTGTCGGTTCGTTCCCGATGTGACATCGAAAGAAAGGGTGGAGGATGTATATTTAGGGTCGGTATCATAATAAGTACACTGACTCTTGTCGGAGGCGTGGCCGATGTGTCGTCGAAAGAAAAGTGATACCGGTTCCTAGCCTAATTTGTAAATATAGTAATGTAAAGTTGCAAGTTAGAAAATAAATAGTAAAAGTTTCATTCTCTAAAACCAAGGTATTCTTTTGAACCAACGTTTGCAAAAGTCTACAAGGCTTTTTCATCGGAAGTTCATACGTCTCGATTATTATTCTCCGGATGGGGTGTCAAAAGCCTTAGCACTTACCCGATGACGGTGGGATGCTAGAGAAGAAAGTCATTCATGGGACAAGTGAACCAACGATGTCTTAGCTAAGGAGGTTTTTGTTTGCTTTGAGTTGTGATCTTACTAGGTGATTAACATATTAGCCCAAAAGGCCCATGTGTAAAGCTTGGTCGGATTTCAACTATCTAAATATGTGGATTTAATGGTTTAAATTAATTTGAGCACACACACTTAAATATATGATTTATGTCGGGAAGAGAAATTCACAAGTTGTAATTATAAGTAGTCTTAGCATCTTAGCTCGTACTTAACGGTGATCTTATTTTTAAGCTTAGTATGGGAAAAGTGAAAAATCGGGAATGATGAAGTTATCTTTTAGACACTTAATTGTGCTTTTTGTTCTATGATCCTAAAAGTTACCACAAAGGTAATGAAAACAATACATTATGTTTCACAAGTTGTAGTTAGGTAGTCTTTTAAGAAAAATCATAAAAAATAAAAAATCTTTGAAAATGGGAAATCGGGTGTTTTATAACTTGTGATCTCTTAGCTCTCTCAACAAAAATCTTTGCTACTTTTCAAAGGTTTAGTTTGGGGAAGTTTCGAGGTATTTGGTTATAAGGCATGTAATATTGCGTGAGGACACGCAATCGTTTAGTTTGGGAAATTTTGATAGGTGTAAAATATACATATCCATTAACACCAAAAATGACCTTAAATGACTAAAAACATACTTAAAATGGCAAAAATATACTTGTTTTTGTGTTTTGTGTGTGCAGGTACGGATATGTCAAAAATCACAAGAAAACCGTCAAAAACGGGCAAACACGGATACGAGAACGGAAGAGTGTGCAAGATCCGGAAGCCAAAGTCAAAAAGTCAAACCTTAGTCAACATAAGTCAACCACTAGAAGACAAAAATCCCAATGTTTCCATTTCAGTCCCTCAAGATTTCCAAAAGTTACACAAATGGTCCCTAAGGCTTAATGGGCCCTAAACCCTTAAAAAACCTTACCCTGATCCAAAATCTTAGCCCTAAAGCCCAAAACCCTAGCCCAATACCCTTTTTATAAAACCACAAGGACCATTTCTGTCAATTCTATAAATCCTTTTACACTACACCTTCATAAAACAAAGACAAGGACTATATTTGCCATTAGCCCAAAGTTCAAAACGAATTTTTACCTTTTCAGTTGAAAATGGTGCCAACCATTGTTACTATTCATCCGTCGTCTCCAATTCACCACCCAAGGTAAAACAAAGGGCAATTCTAAATTGAAGGGTGGTTTAGACTATTCAAGTGATCACAAACATGATGGCAGGGTTAGATTTGTCAAATCAAGCACTCTCATTGGCTCACTTAAGCTAAGAGGATACGTGGCAGGAAGAAAAGCACAAGGGGATGTTGATTTTACTCTTAAAGCACTCACACAACAAAAACAAGGTCACATCAAAGGATTGCCAGCTTGGCAATCCATGTAAAAGTGTAAAGTAATCTAACGGCTCAAAAGAGAGATCCAATGATTGAAAATTTGTTCGGACAAGATCAAAAGGAGCGTGGGCAGCAAGGAAGGCCTAGAATGTTCAGCTTCAGGCTATAAATAGCCTCACTATCACACACACACAAAAAGGAGTAGTTAGTAGCTTTTAGTTTTAGCTTAATTTTCAATTATAGCTTATGTAATTTCTTTCAACTTTTGTAATCTCTTTTCAAGTAATGTAATGAAAGTTTTATGTTAATGAATCAGTTTTACTCTTAATTAATCTGTCTCAAGCTCTTTTGTTTACTCTAATAAGCTCTCACTTTTTCTTCATAAATAAGCTAAAGCTCATATAAGCTCTCAATAGCTCTAATAAGTCTTTAAGCTTATTATTGAGTTTAAACAAACCTTAATTACACCTTAACTCTAAAATCAGAAGTAATACCTTGTACCTATTGGTCTTATGAGCTTTTGGAAGGAGAGCCAGTTAAGGAAGGGCTCTCAAGGACTTATACTGGCTTATTTCTAATAAGCCAGAGCTGTTGATTAAGCTCTAAGAGCCTAAAAGCTTCTGTTTAGCTGAAGCATTCTGTAAGTCTTCTATTTACTTTCTTGTCCTTTAATTTTTAGCTTAAAATTGCTTAAATAGCTTAGATTTGCTTATTTGCTTATTAATTATGCTTATCTGTTTTCTAGCTGCTTATTTGAGTTTTAAATTTCTACTTAGTGCTTACTCATCAAATTTAGTCATCTATTTATAGCTTAATCTTTAAATTTCATTTCTGTCTTAAAAACATATAAAAACCAAAAATATTAGTTTTAGCTCCTATTGTAGATTTCTTTAAATTCAGCTAATAATTGTTTTGATTATGCTTATTAGGGTAATATAAACATTATGATATCTGTAGTTAATTTCAAATTAATTAGATTATCAAAATCAATAGTTATCAAAACTAGTCAATAGTATAAAGGAGTGTTTTGATCTAAGCAGTTTGACTTAATAGTCAAAGCATATTTGTTAAAATCACTTAGAACAACAGATTTTCAAAATAATCAAGTTATAAAGGTTTTGAGTCTAGTTAAGTTTTAATACAGTTTTATGGTTTAATTTGGTATCTCAGCACCAGGTGCACTTTCTACTTTCCCTTAAAGCTTGGCTAAAATTAAACCAAGCCTTCCAAGCTTGTATATTGTTTGTTTTTGAGATACAATACAGCTCATTTAAGAGTTTGCATTGCAGGATTGACCACACAGGTCCACCTGCAATTGAGTTTTGGTCTTTGGTCATTTTTTTTTTACACTACCAGCAAAACTAAAGTAGTTACTACTGTTTGTCCATTTATGACATCATTTAATCTAGTAATTTAAGATTTAGGTTCAAAAAATTCCAAGTTAATATAGATTAGCAAAGCTTAAGTTTTTTTTTTTTTTTTTTTTTTTTTTTTTTTTTTTTTTTTTTTTTTTTTTTTTTTTTTTTTTTTTTTTTTTTTTTTTTTAATTTTTTTTTTTTTTTTTTGTTAGATCAAGTCTTAGTTTTCATTACCTAGCTTAAATTCTTAGGTACATTTACTTTTAAAAGTCATTAAAAACTCAAAAAAGCCAAAAACAGCAGGTATAGAACTTAGCTCTTAATTCTAAATTCTTAGCTTATAGAGTTAGGTTTTATAGTTGATAATCATAGCTTATAAGTAGTTAATTTAGTTTTCAAAAGCTCACTTCCTATCTTAGTCTAATATGCACTTTAGCTTAATTTCCTTTTGAGCTTTTAGTGTATGTTTTTGAGTTTGCTATTTTGAACTTCAATTTAAGTTAGCTTATAGTGTTAGTGGTCAAATTAGCTTGTTACTTTTAGGTTCTTCATATCATTAGCTTCCAGGATTAACTTTTGGTTTTAAATTTAAGCTTAAATTGAGGTCTGTGTGTTCATTTAAGAGAAAATAAGTTTTTAAGCTCCCAAAGAGCTACTTACTGATTCAACAGCTTTCATAAGCTCTTTGTGAGCTCAATTTTGGTTTTCAGCTTATATTTCTTTTATTAAAGTTGCTCAAAAATATGTCCTCTTTAATTTTGTGCTTTTAAATTTCAAAAATAAAAAAAACCAAAAAGAGAAGCCCAGGACTCGAACCTGCGGCCTCTCTCTCCACACACCACACACTTTACACTGCGCCCTTGGGTCTTTTTCGTTATAGGCTCAGGGCAATTAATACTTAACATTTCTTTGGGCCTTAAGCCCATAAGCCTCTTCGCAGCTTAAACAGCTTATTCAAGGGCTTATTCGTTTAGCTTTTCTCTTGTTCTTATTTTTCTTTTGTATCTGCTAGGTTTTAGGATTTTATCTGAATTTTTCATAATTTTCTAGTAAGTGTTTTATTTTTAATAATTTTTCTTAAGTTTTTACTTTCGAAAATTCATAAAAAATAGAAAAAGTTTCAGAAAATTAAAAAAAAATAGTTTTTAGTTTTATAAAAAATACTTTTAGTTTTACATTAAGAAAAATCACTTTCATCCTTTTTAAATTTTAATTTTCATTTTTGAGCTTTTATTTTTAATTTTAAAAATAGGATTTTAATTTTAAAAATAGTTAAAAATAGTTTTCTAAGTTTTTATGTTATTTTAGACTTTTATAAGCTTAAAAATCATTTTTCTCAATTTTTAGAACTTAATTTGCTATTTTTTAGGATTTAATTAGATTAAATTAGTTTTTAATTCATAATAAATTCAAAATTAATCAAAAAAATATTTTTCTTTTTCTTAAAATTTTCTTTTGTCCTATTTTAGGTTTAGAAATTTAGTTTGCATTTTTAGGGGTTAATTTTGGTATATTTGCTTAATTGTCGCGATTTTATTCCGTTTATCCGCCGAATTGGTTAAAGTGTTTGAATTGCTTTTAATTTTCATATTCATTGTTGCTTTATGTAAGTTAGTTATAATAATCAAAATATCTTTTTCCTCTCATTCAAATCATAATCCAGCTAAAAACGTGTTTTCAAATTTCACAAGGTCGATGGGAAACGACCCGGGTGATCCATTCTTCCCGTTAAATATACGTAGTATATATTATCTATATCTTTTTAGATGAAGTTTTTTCTTAAGGGAGACTTTAGGAAAGTTGTTAATTGCTCTTTTTGAATATAATATTATATATTTTATTGCGTATATAAAACTACTATCAGTGGGCCAAAAGAAACCGGCATCAAAGACCTTTTTGGCTGTGAGATTTTGCACCTTGATGTCCCCCGGGAGTCCCATTTTGGCAAGCTTCGAGGATGTCCGAGAGCTTCTTTGCCGTGCACACAACCGCCGGATCACTTGATCGCACATATATTAAACAAGAAAGGTGTTCGTCCCAAAAAGTAGTGTTTAAACATCATTTAGAGAAACCTTGTTTTCTGCTGGACGACATCCCTTTAAACAAATAATTTCCCCACGTGGTAATTCATAATATGCAAACCACGGGTACTTGAGTCAACCAGAAAAAGAGTCACCATAATGAGTGTCTCGAGAGGAAACTTTTCCATTTACTTTCCTTTGGGTCGAGCACATTTTCATAAGAATTTTCTAAAGCGGGAAAGAAGAACTGCCGCGAGGTTCTCGGCTCCTTTTGTGTCAATTACGTTGAAATCGAACTCTTGAAGGAGGAGAACCCACCGGATCAATCTCGCCTTGGAATCTTTCTTTGCAAAGAGATATTTTAGGGCGGAGTGATCCGTATACACTATTCTCTTGTTCAAGATGAGGTAAGACCGGAATTTTTCGAAGGCATACACCACGGCTAACATTCTTTCTCGATGTGGTTAATGCGATTCTGCGCTCGTGTTCATTGTTTTGCTAGCATAGTGTAATAGGCTTAAAAGTGTATTCTCATGACTTCCCCAAGACCGCACCTATGGCAAAGTCGCTTGCATCGCACATAAGCTCAAAGGGCAAATCCTAGTCTGGGGCAATCAAGATAGGAGCTTCGGTAAGTTTCTTCTTTAATGTATTAAAAGCTTGAATACATTCATCTGAGAAGATGAACGGAGTATTTTTCTCAAGGAGATGAGTCATCGATCGGGAAATTTTGGAAAAATCCTTAATGAACCGTCGGTAGAAACCGGCATGACCGAGAAAACTCCGAACACCCTTAACGGTGGTGGGATGAGGTAATTTAGCAATCACATCAACTTTGGCTTTATCAACCTCAATCCCGTTCTTTGAAATTTTATGGCCAAGGACAATGCCCTCCTTGACCATGAAATGACTTTTCTACCAATTTAGACAAAGATTGGTGTCTTCGCACCTTTGAAGCATCTTGTCCAAGCGAGAGAGACAATTTTCGAATGAATTCCCAAAGACCGAAAAGTCGTCCATAAAGACTTCCATCATTTTTTCGACCATGTCATGAAAGATAGCCAACATACACCTTTGGAACGTGCCCGGTGCATTGCATAAGCCGAAAGGCAATGTCTACGATAGGCGAAACGTTCGTAAGGACAACGTGAATGTTTTCTTATCCTTAGATCTTTATGATCGATGGAATTTGAAAGTACCCAGAAACCAATTGAGAAAACAAATAGTAATCGTTTCCCGCTAATCTCTCGAGCATTTGATCCATAAAGGGAAGTGGAAAATGGTCTCTACGGGTGGCTTCATTTAACTTACGATAGTCGTAGTCAATGCATACACGTCATCTTGTAACCAATCGAGTCAGAATTAATTCATTTTCATCATTTTCAACAACGGTATAGCCACCCATTTTTTGTACGTAATGTACAGGGCTTGCCCAAGGACTATCCGAGATCGGGTAAATTAATCCAGCGCCAAGAAGTTTTTCAACCTCCTTTTTTATGACATCGTAGATTTTTGGATTCACTTGTCTTTGGTGTTGAACCGCCGGTTTGTAGTCCTCTTCCATAAGAATCTTGTGAGTACAAAATTCTGGGTTGATACCCTTGATGTTGGAGAGTTTCTAAGCGATGGCTCGCTTGTGTGACTTCAAAACCTTTATGAGAGCGGCTTTTTCCTCGACACTCAAGTCTTTAGCAATTATGACGGGTAAGTTGCTGTCACCTTCCAAAAATGCGTATTCGATATGAGGAGGTAAGTCCTTAAGTTCGACCTCGTGAGGTTCTTCAATTGAAGATTTATCAGTTTTAGCTTCACAAATTTTAAGTTCTTTTCGAATTTTAGGCAAATAGTTTCCTTGGTTGGGAGGAGGTGATGGATCATCATTGAGAAATGATTCAAGAAGAAGAATATCCCCCTCCGGGTCATAGTAAGAGTCATCAACTTCTGGTGAAGTTGGATCATCTTCAAGAGCGAGAAAAGCATCGACTTCCTCAAGAAGAAAATCACTATCCCCGAAAGGAGTGAGAGTCAGAGAAGAGGTAGAAACGATCGGGTCATAGTAAGGAGTGGGATTGCCACTTGCGATCACATCGGAGAAACCGAGAACTTCTTGAGAATACTCCTCACAAGCCATTTCAATAACGTCGATTCGGTTCGCCGTCATATCATCGTAATTAGAAGAATATCTCGAAGTTTGGTCAAGATTGAATGTTATGGCTTCTTTTCCAACACGAAGAGTTAATTCTCCTTCGTAAACATCAATCAAAGCACGTCCGGTCTTTAAGAAGGATCTCCCGAGAATTATTAGGTACCAGGGATCAGGCATCAAAGTCTACACTACTAAGTCGCCGGAATTTGAACTTTCCTACTTTTAGGTAGACATCTTCAGCGATACCGATCGGTTTGGTAATCGAACGGCCTGCAAGTTCAAGAGTCATACAAGTAGGAGTGAGCTCAGGAAGAGAAAGCTTTTTCCACACGGATAATGGCATGAGATTTATGCTAGCGCCAAAATTGGCCAAGGCTAAGCACTCTTCCATTCCGGGAAAATCACACGGTATTAGAAATTTGCCGGGGTCTCTAAGTTTTTCGAGTAACTTGTTGAGGATAACCGCCGAACAATGCTCATTCAAAGGAGTTCTAGCCATTTCACTTAACTTTTCTTTGTTTCCAATTAAGGCTTTAAGAGTCGAGGAAAATTTTGGCATAAGAATCAAAGCATCCGCTAAACTAATTTCGAAACTCATATCTTGAAAATTTTTGTAGAATTTCTCAACTTGGTCGTTATCTTTTTCACGGAGCTTTTCATCATTACGTCTCGAAGGATAGGGAATTGACAGTTTTAGGTTAGGCATCGGAGTACTAACGGGATCAACAACGGGTTTAAAATTTGGTACTTGGACAACTGGAGGTTGGATGTCTTTGGTGCTTCCGTTATTAGTAGGAAGCACCGTGTCCTTTGTCACCTCGGTTTCACGTTCCACTACTTTAGGAGGAGATGAAGTAGTAGGAATCGTGGGTCCTTGATAAGCAACACCACTTCGGGTGGTAATACCCTTCAAGTCTACCTTCGGGTTAGTAATGGTGTTACTAGGGAGTGTCCCTGAACCTGAAGTAGAAGCGGTATTGGAATTTACGAACTTAGAAAGCATGTCCGTTAAATTAGTCATTTGATTTTGCAAATTTTGATTCTGATTTTAGATATTTCTCATCACTGCATCATTAGCTTTGACATAATTTTGAAAATCATCCTTCGACATACCTTGTATTTGCGGAGCTAGAGCTTGGTAAGGTTGAGTTTGGTAAACCGGGGGTTGATTAATCGGAGTAGGTGGAAGCTTGGTTGTAATTATTTCCCCGGTTTTGGTTGTAACGGTTTTGGTTATTTCCTTAGTTGTTTTGAACGGGAGGAAAACCGGGAGGTCGAATTTGATTAGCAATCGGGGCTCGGTAACTGGTATTTCCTTGATTGAAATTAGCTGCTGTTGCTTGGCATTATTAACATCACCGAACTTTTATCCGAATTTAGAATGAACGATGTCAACTCTTTGAGCTTTTTTAGGGTCTGTGTCTTGACTTATGCACAGAACGATCATCTAAATCACGTTTTTCAGTTCAATTCAAACGTTCACGACTCAACTCTCAAAAGCATTTTGATGTTGAAGGACAATCCGACAACTTTTTTACAGTTTAGTGCCCAGATCCTTGAAACGACCGACAAAGGGCTAAAACAGCACCGCAAACATTATTCCCGAAAACAATATCAACAAACGCAGGACCACACCAAAAAACAATATAAATTTGTTTTTAGTTATCGAGTATTTTATTTAAAGTAAAAGTATTAAATAAAATTATTAATCAAGTATTTTCTAATTTAAAAGCCTTTTCATGAAAACGCGAACTATTATCGATTGAAAATCCATTTTTATCTTCGGACGAAGCGAAACCGGAGTTCATAAAATGCAAATAAAATATATATATTAAAACTGATATGGAAAAATATTTTAACACTGAAAGGGAGAATGATCAAATAAGGGTAAGATACTCGGAGTTGTTTACTGCAAAAAGATTGAGTTAGGTGGAGCAGAACCAATGGTGGCGACGAAGGTTTGTCGGAGTGATAGTATGTGTGAGTCGGGGGGTCTATGCCGAGGGATAGATATTGGTTGTATTCATCTGTGATCAGATTCGGAGATACGTCTCGCGTTTTGCATCGAATGTGACTAGCTTGATGCACAGACACATTATCTCTGGATGTTAAAGTGTCATAAAAAGGATATAAGTAAAAAATGTTACCCATTAAAAACCCCTCAACTCATTCAACATGTCCACATTTAGCTCTTTTAATATATAAAAACTTAATATATCTTTTCATCCATCTCACACACACACTTTATACAAACACTCTCCCTCTCCACCCTTCTTCTCCGGCGAGCTTCCCCGCCGCCGGCCACCACTCGCCGCCGCCGGAAAACTTTTCCGGCGGGCTTTTCCGGCGAAGACCAAAATCATTCCTAGTAACCCGATCTACCCGATCCCCTACACCACTCTCCTCCACGCGCCTTATAACACCACCATCACCACCACCGAACCCACGCCACCACCATAACACCATCTACATCATCATCATAATACCAACATCATCATCACCACAGCCACCGGGTGTTTGTTGTTCGAGTCGAGTTGGCTGTGAAACCCACCAAAAAGGGGGCGGGTTTGGGTTGGATTCGGGTTAAGGTTATATTTGCAAGGGGGTGTTCGTTGGGTTGGTTTCCGGACAGCCACCCAACAAGGGCGCGTTTGGTTTGCGTCGGGTTGTTATACAACGGAAAAGGGTCCGTTTGGGTTGTAACAGCCCCACCTAGGGGGTGTGTCGAGTTGGTCTCGCACCTCGGGGGTGCGTATGGTTCGGGGTGACAGCCACCGAAGAGGGCTTCGGGTTGGGTTTTGTACTACCATAAAGGGGTGTTTGGTTGTGGGTTTATAACACCCGACGAGGGTACATTTGTGTCGGGTTATGAAAATTATTTTTGTATTTTTATATTTTTAATAATAAAAATAACTTCAGGGGATGATCTTCATATCTCAAATTGTCAAATTCGAAAACGAAATCGCTTACACTCTCCCGACAGCGGTGCCAAAATTGATTGCTTTGTAATAACCTTCAAAATTTATTAATATTAATATTAATAATTATAAATATATAAAAGGATAATTATCAAAAAAATCAATGAAACCGGAAGTAGTATATGATGTTCCCGGGTCGTTTACCCCAAAGAAGAGAGAATTGGTAAGTCGAGTGTTGGATTGACATTTGATGATAGATTGGGCAAGAGATTTGGGATTGGATTTATTAATCGACGGAGAATTTAATGCCAATCTACTTTATAATGAAAAGGCACATTAATTATTACTAAAAAACGATAACGGGATTCTAAAAATGTTGACTAAAAACCCTAAACTTTAAAAAAATTAACCTAAAATGATTTTTTCACTTTTAATAGGACTCCTAATTAATCTGAAAAAGTACGATTAAAGAAAACTAGAACGAAAACGGAATTGACTTGAGCTTTAAAACATAAAAATCGTGAACGGGAACGAATCCCGTTCTTTAAAAAACAAAATTTTGCAAAAATAACCCTACGAAAGCAAAATTAATTTTCCTAGAAGCAAAATGATAAAAGAAAATTTAAAAAAAAAGAATTATATTTTTTTGACTTTTTTATAATTTTTTATGAATTAAAAATGAATTTAAAGAAATTAAATGATAAAAATACTAAACTATTTTTGAAAATTTTAAAAAAAATTTGGAAAATAGTTTAAGCTACGGGCTATCTAAGAAAATTAAAATGGGACACCAGCTTAATTGAATAAGCCGGAAAAAAGCAAAAAGTGCTTATAGCTGATTGGTAAAAGCCTATATAAATTAAATTGTGCACACACTAACTGGATGAGCTATTGTAGCAAAGTGGTTAGTGTGTGTTTGTGGTGTGTCGTGTGTGCAAAGGGGGAGGTCCAGGGTTCGACCCTTGGCCTCTCTCTTTTTATAAAACTTTTTTTTCTTTTTTTTAAAAAAACTTATAAAACATGTAAAATAATGAAACTTTAAAAAGTGACTTTTGAGAAAATCAAAATAAGCTGAGAAAGACCAAAAAAGAAATGACAGTGGGCTTATTTAACTAAGTCCTAAAGGGGCTTAATTAGTAAGCTAATTTTGACGGACAGATAAGCACAAGGCAAAACTCAAATAAGCAGAACGGTAATTCAACTATGCCTAATAGAAAGATGAAACAATAAGCATAAAAGATAAAGCGAAGAAATGACAGCCATCAATAAAAGAATTTTTAACTAAAAGCTAAGTACAAAAAACAAATATAAGCCTAAATAAGCTCTACGTGAGTACAATAAGCTAAAATAAGTTCTAACCTAACCTAATAAGCAAATGCAGTTAGAAATAAGCAAGAAATAACAAGCAAATAAGCCAGAAAGTCAAAATAAGCTATAAGCCACAAATTAGGTGCAGGGCAGCCTAGGGGACAAGGTTTGGGCTTAATTTTTAAAGCACAAACATATTCTTATGGGGCTTGAGGATTATTGTGTTAAAGTGGGGCTTAAAGGCCTTTCTAATTATGCAAATAGAAAATAATTTGATATAAAATAAGCTAGTAAAAAGGGCTTAGAATAGCTGTACACAGCAAGCATATGTTGTTGTGGTTTTTTGTTAAGGAAAAAAGGACAAAGTGCAGGTTACAAAAATAAGCAAAATATCTCCTAATCAAAATAGTAATAACATATTAAATATTAGGTCCTAATGGGCTTTATATTCAAAAAAATTAGAAGCTATTACAATAAGCTGTGATAAAATTGGATTGAAAATGGGGCAATTTTGACTCATGAAAAACACTTACAAAAAACAAAAAAAAATTGACATAATGTAGTAACAAAAGGGTGAACTAAAACCACTTGAAGTGATGCATTTGACTCTATTAAAGAACACAAAAACAACTTTAAAAAGTTGGTTTAAACAAGCTTATAAAATGAGTGCTTATGAAACTGTTTTATCACAACAGTTTCAAAGCCTTTTTAGAAATCTTGAAAACTAGGCTTATGATCTATAAACACTTGCAAAACAGAATGATACAACTTAAATTATGCTTGTGAAAGTAAGCAAAGTGACCCACAATGTTTTTAACCCAAAGTGACCCATTTTACCCCTTTCCCAAAAAACCATTTTCTTTTGAAATTGTCTATTTGGTTATTTCTTAAAAGTTTAAGGAAGGAGTTTTAAACAGATAATCAAACCAATAAGTATTAGCATATTAAGCAAAAACATTAAGGAAATAAGCAAATAAGAGATAAGCAAGTTTATGAGCACATAAAAGGACAGTTTCGAAGCAAACTAAAATTAAAGTCATGAAAACATTAAATATGATAAGGAAGCATATAAATAACATGAATTTAAGCGTGAATAAACAGGAATATAAGCAAATAAGCAGATGAACAGTAAAAATAAGCAAATATGAAAAAGGAAACTTACTTGATCCCTTGCTCTAAGCATGGATTAAAGGACCTAAATAATCTCTAAAGACCTACCTAGCTTATAAATAAGCACTCTACTAAACCCATAAGCACCTACATTATTTGCTTATCATCCAAAAGCTGTGGTAATTTAGGGGTGATTTCTTTTTGGGATTTCTATAAAAAAAATTTAAGTTTTTTATACTTGTCTTAAATATATCTGCCTAACTTATAAGATTAATAGAGATAAAACGAAATGAAGACGTCTTGAGGAGCTTTTAACAATAAGAAAAAGTAGAACTCAAAACTTAACTTAAAAAAAACTTAGAATTTTCATTAACACTGAAAACTGTTTACAAGACATAGAATTTAAATAACTTAAAATGACTTAAAACTAAGACTAGGTGAAACTAAAAAAACTACTTGCCCTTAGGCTTACAAATGAGTCCTACTTATACTAAACAAACTAAGGTGATTGCCTCTCCTTTGGTCTTTGTCTTCTTCTAGTTGTGTTTGTTTGCTGAGAGGCTCTGCTGGTGTGCTTGTTGTGAGAGTAGAAATCAAAAGCCCATATAAGCCATCCATTTTAACTTGGAGCCCAAACCAAATGTTATGTCCCTGATCATTGTGTTGTTTTTCTTCTAGGCAATGGGGGCAAAGGGGATTGCCAAGGTGGCAAGAGCCCATGTGGGTGTGGGGTGGTGGGAAAATGACATGTTTGGCTGGGTATGAACAGTATTCAAGGAGGGGGGACAGGGAAGCGTGAACAGTGGAGATGGGTTTTAAGTTTGGCGGGAAAGGGATGTATAAAAGGGTGAGCAGGGGGATAACTTTGGGGACTTGGCAAGAAAGGTCCTCCAAGGTGTATAAGGGTTTTACATGTATGGTCCTTGTGGTGATAAAAAATTTTGGTTTAGGCAGAAATGGTCCTCCAAAGTTATAAGAGTGATTACACAGTTAGTCCTTTTGGTGTATAACTTTGAGGGTTTGGCAGTTTAAGCCCCTCAAGTTATAGTTGGGCTTTTAGTCTTTGTGTAAATAGCCCATTAGATGGGTGTGGGTTGGCCCATTAAGTATTTCTTCGATGTCGGCCTTGGTTTTATCTTTGACTTTCCGGAGTTGACTTTGACTTTTTGACTTGATTTTGACTTCATCACGCTCTTTCCGTTCCCGTGCTCGTTTCTTGTTGTTTTGGCTTCGATTTTGTCATTTTTTTGATTATCCGTTACCTGCACAATATAAATGAAAACATACAAATACAATGTATTTTTGGCACGTTTTTTGTCATTTAAGTTCGGTTTTGATGGAAAACGATATGTGTAATTAAGCACATACCACCCCCGTAGCTCCGTTTGAAGTAAATGGAGTTACAATTGAACAAGGGTATTATCTGGCCGACGGCATTTACCCATAGTGGTCATCTTTTGTCAAATCATTTTTCGGTTGCAAATTCAGAGAAAAATGCAGTGTTTAAATGGAAACAAGAAAGTGCTCGAAAAGACATTGAAAGAGCTTTTGGGGTCCTTCAAGGACGTTGGCATATTATATGCCAACCGGTGTGTACTTGGACTATCAACAAGCTACGCAGAGTCATGTACACTTGCATTATATTGCATAACATTATTTTAAAAGATCAAAAGTATGCGATATCCGAAATGAACGAAATTTATATTTGTCCGCAACCAAATAAATTACGGACATAGGTCGAGCGATGCGCAGTGCACTTGAAGAAATCCAAAGAACTCCGTGATAAACAAACACACGCAAAGCTTCAACGAAATATCATTGAGCATGTTTGGCAACAACATCTACAAAATCAACAACAAAATTAGTTTATCTATAATTTGATGTAGGGGTGAGCACGGTCCAAGGACCGGACCGGACCGGACCGACCTTGGACCGAGACCGAAACTAGCCAAAACGGCGGACCGAGGACCGGACCGAAATGGTACGGTCCGGTCCGGGTCGGTCTTCGGTCCGGTCCGGTCCTACACGCATTATCATCGGGTTTTTGGTCGGACTGGACCGGACCGACCGGACCGAGGACCGAATTGGTCCAAAACACCGGACCGCGGACCGGACCGAAATACCTTCGGTCCGGTCCGGTCGACGGTCCAGTATGCTCACCCCTAATTTGATGTATTGTTTTTAGTTTTCGTATTGTTTTTTAAATTTCGTATGTTTTTTTATTATCGTATTTATTTTGTATTTTTATTTATATGAAATAAATTTAGTTTGTGTGAAAAAATGAAAAAAAAAATTGTGAGTGGTAAAGGCTTAAATGAAAAGGTTGATAGTATCTTATAAGTGAAAAAATATTTTATAATATGGGAGTGTTAAATGATGTGACATCCGATAAACCCAAATGAGAAGGTGAAGCTCTTCACCATACTTATCCTTCTAAGTTAAAAGTTTTGGATATCATGCAGTATATAATGTAAAATGAACAAAATGCAAGATGCACTCTATAGATTGGGTTTGTGTTTTTACCCTGCCGACACTCTACGGTCGTATCCTCCCACTCTCTTCCTCTGTTTGACACGTGTCTTTTAGAAACAGTGAATGTAGTGGAGGTGAATATCACGTGCATGGGATGCGAGTAAATATTTTTGGTGATCACCTGTCATGGGAAAACTCATTTTGGTTAAACACGCAGGCCGTCTTCGCAAAGAGACGAAAATTAGACGTAGACCGGACGAAACCTATAACTATCGACTTACGACAATACTTCTTTTAACGTACATGCTAAAATATGGAAAGTTAAATCATTACCCTTCAAATAGTTAAGAATCTCTTGTTATTATGAAGAAAAAAAGAGCTGAATATCTCATTTACTTTTATGTTAAGGAGAGGGGAGCAAAAGTTATGGACTTATGATCGAGGAGTGAAATTCTGGTAACTAAAATAAACTGTAATGCAAATAGCTACTGTATAAATTATAGAAAAAACACTACCTAAAGTTTTTTTCTAACTCGAGGACGGGTCAATTCAGAATGGGAATACGCGGGTTAATTTTTCTTGCTAATTCATCTACGGTACATGTTAGAACAACTGTTTTCAGTTTTTCTTGAAATGTAGACATATCGAAAGTGGTTTTAACATAGCAATGTTTATAATAAATTTTTGCATCAAAAAACACTTTTGAGATAATTAATAGTATTACAAAGTTACACTATGATTAGTTCGATTTTCTTGCTAAGCTATTCGGTTAGTGCTCTAGTTGTATCATTATAAACATTTAAGAGAAGTGCTATGTTCACAAAAAATGCATGCAAAAAATTTCACACAATAACGTGACAATATAATTTGTTCAATTAAAACAATTTTGAAAAAATAAGATTTTATTACATCATTATATGAGAGTTTTTATGTAAAACCCTTTTGAACATATATTTTTCAGTATTTAATTTCATTTAAGAATAACTTTGAACAAATAGTTCATTGGTTTAATTATAGAGTTTTGCTGTATCTTTTTACTATTTTGCTTAATGAAAATATAATCACAACTAATTCTCATTGAAATCATGGCCTGTTTCGTATTTTCGTTAGCCTTGTACAATAACAACAAAGAGACATCATTACATTGTTAAATTAAAGAAAAGTTGTATATAAAATTGAATTATATAACTTATATATGTTTAATATTATATGTATTTATATGCAAAACTAATATAATGTGGCCCTTTTTAAATGAGGCCTTTTACGACTGCACCAGTTGCACACCTTTTCGAGACCCATTTGATTGTAATATATGTTCATCGCCTAAGATTACATTTTTGAAGAAATGTTTTTCAGCTGATTCGAAATTTTTGATCAAATTTCTTATGCAATATTCTTACCACTAACTTATCCTATTTAAATTTATAAAAATGTTTTTTTTTCCTCCTAAAAGTGAATTTGTATATATAATCAACCAAGTACAAAGTCTGAAACACCATTTTTATAGACATGCCTATAAGGTGTAAACAGACCTCTTACAAACAAATTACATAAGGAAGCTATACTACACTCATAGCATTATAATTACCAATACAAGAAGCAAAAACATCAATTCAACCATACTATACTAAATTTGTATTCCTACTAGATCTTTTCTACTAGTTCTTTGCAGTTTTACCTTCCATTTTATCTCGACATTCTTTACTGCTTTTGATTCTTTAACTTTTAAACTCATCAATCTCATTATCACTGTATCTTCAATCTCTCAACATAGGATATCTTCACTCCTTTTGATACTGCCAAAATACCTTGAATTCATTTAATTCCATATATAGTATACAGTAGCTCCAGACACCAGTTTACTTACAATGCAACGAATATTCTTATTGTTCTTTAATTGAGACATTTAAGAGATAACATATTGCCAAGTCATTGAGTATTTCTTGAACATTTTAGTCTGCATTTTCTTCCATATTATCTCAAACTACTTACATTTGAAAAAGAGATGATCATGAGAGTCATTACTTTCTTCACAAAAGGGACGTTTTAAGACTTCATTTGGTTTCCATTTCATTACTCTATCTTGAGTAAGCAATCTTCCTTGCATAGCCATCCACAAAACAAAAGCATGTTTTGGTATACTGATGCGGTTATCGTAAAGACTTCAACAAGAAGCTTTACAACTCCCTAGGCAGAATACCTAATCGTTGTAGTGTAGTATATGCAAGACTCGGGGGTTGTTATCGTTCTCTATAGGAATAGGTTGGGAAGGCTCGATCAGAATCTAACAATCTAACAGAGATCTATGGGGTTGAGAGCAGATTCTTTTTGTATTTTTATTTTATAGAAAGCAGGTAAAATTATGGTTTGAGAGGTTGGTTTGATTAAACTAATAATAAATAAAATAAATCTAAACTAATTTGGTAATAACTTATATGATAAACGAATGTATTTACTTAAGCATGCACTACTTCTCAGATTGCTTCTCCTAATCCTGTTGCTTTGTCACACTTGTGATGAGCTGTGTAAGTATTTCCTAAGTCATGAACGAATTACACGAACCCGCCGTCTATTTAATATTCCGTTAAGGTAACGCACAAGTAAGGTAGTATCAAGACTATTACAAGGCCCCTAAGAGTATATTAAATGCAATTGAAATATCTTAAGAGGGATCAGCCATATTAGGGGTAATGTAGTATGAAGATTGTTACCGATGGTATCCTTTTTACACACTTCCTGTTTCCCTAGACGTCTATGCCAATTTAATATCTTATGGCTAGTTTTCTAAAGCCTAACGCGCACATCCATCATAAGAAGCAACATTAAAAGGATCTACAATCTAAGTTTTATGCAATCATAAGTAAATACTAATAGATCTAGCCTTGCATGGAAAATAAAGGAGAAGAAAAGAATTAAATCATGCAGTTGAGGCTGTTACAAAAGGGTTTTGACACCCTAAAAACGAGCCTAAAGGTTGCCCAAGTCGTCTTCTAAAACTAGGGTTCGTCTTCCAAAAGCCACACACTAAAACCCTAAAAACGGATTTGTATATATAAAAAACAAGTGCGGCGGCGTCGCTTTATATTCCTGACGCTGTCGCCCCGTAGAATCTTCTAGGGTTTCTTTAAGTCGGCTATGTTCTGACGCCGTCTAGAATTTCATGATGTCGTCGCTTGATGACTTTGACGCCGTCGCTTGTAGTTGGCGACGCCGTCTCCACGCACTGTATGCTTTTCTTCAAGATAATTGGTGTAGAGTAGTAGTCTTGTCCGTTTCTTCTCCAATTGAGCCAAAGTCACATGTGTTTCCTTCAAATGCCATCCAAATGCTAAAAACGCAAAAACGAACGATTAAGCACATAATTTGGGCATATTTGCATGATTTAGGGGGTTAAATGACCCCGAAAAAGTGTATAAAATGACACCTCATCAAATACCCATACATATGGGATTTGTTTATCCTCAAGCAAATGGGTTTTTCTACCTAGATAATAGCAATATTGAGGGCATTTAACCTACTCTTTAAAAACAGTTTACGACACAACCTCCTAGATCTCGTAATTAAAAGCACGGAAAGAATATGCTAGCACCTCACATAAGTGTTTGGGATTCTCTCTTTCTCTTGTGTGTATAATAGATTATAACAACTATGAGAAACGGAAAATTAATACCTATTACTTGTCATAGCATATAAATTACCATTTGCTTGATAAATAATCAAACCTCCACCGCTAGGCGCAAGTATTAATCATTACTATCAAAGAGGTCTTTTAAGGGTTGTGGGGTGTAGGTGTAAGATAACATTAACGGAAACGAAAACGGATGGGATACATTTGGGGGTGGCTTTTGTTGGGATTTAACAAACTAGTTAACCAATTTAACTATGAGTACGTAGCGGATGGATCTAGTTTTAGCATATAGATTAACACACAAATTAAACAAGTAATATACTAACCTTTTGTTTATTAAGTTAAATCAATAAATGAGAATAGATCTTGAAGACAAATTGGTGGTTAAGTTACCACCTCTATGGTTGCTCATACAAACACGTCACCCAAGTATGAGTTGATTACTAGCCAACCTTCACGATCAAACAACACGTGTCAAATCAAACAAACCAAACACACCCTTTATGTACCCTTGAAGTCGAACCAAAGCAAACCCTAATTAGGGTTTATGACAAAACCTTAATTCTCAAAACCCTTGAAGTGTATTCATCAACCAAGGAAAAAACACCAAACAAATACCAAGTGTATCTTGAATCGTCTAGCAAGGAGATTAAGCAAAACCAAGAACCCTAAAGGCGATTTAGGGCTCGCGGTTTAGGGATAAAACCAAAAACACTAATGAGTTAGGGTTTTGGCGATTTGGGTGGGAAAACCAAAAAACCCTAAAGGTTTAGGGATTCGGTCGATTGGGTTTTAGGGAGAGGGATAGAGCACCAAAAATTCTTTAGGTGATTTAGGGATGGAATGAATTAAAGAATGAGGGATAGAGGGTGTGTTTATATAGGCACCCCAACACCCTAATTCTTGTAGGATAAGATTAGTATAAATTTTATAATTAAAACAAATCTTCTCCCTTTCCTTTTTCTCTCCCTATAGGCCGGCTAAACACCCCTTGTAGAACCTTCCAAGGAGTCGGCCAAACATGGGGCTCCTTGAGGTTCGGGTTTTGTCCGGTTTAGTCCCTTGGTTCTATATTTAGAATGTCCATTAAATTAATTAAACAATTAACTAATTTAACGACTATTTAAATATATTTCGTGAAGTAAAACATACTCTTCATGCTTAACGTGTATGCCCCTAATAGGCTCACATATTTCTAATCGTATAACATGCGGATTCAACTATTATATATCTTGACACTTGAATGTAATAGGGCAACAAACATCTTGTGTGTTTATGTCCTAGTAGAATTATTAGCTTTCTTACCTTGTGGTCAAGAGAAACCAATAATCATATTGTTATATGTTGTTCCTTGCTTTCTTACCTTGTGGTCAAGAGAAACCAACAATCATATTGTTTAAAACAATACAACAAACACTCGGTTGTATAAACAATATGATTGTGTCATAGATATTACAAGTAGATTTCGAACCATAATGTTTAATAAGATGGTATGTGTTTAATTGCACATACCTTTGACCACTAAAACCGGACTTAAATGACTAAAAATGTACAAAAAATACATTGTATTTGTATGTTTTGCATTTGTATTATGCAGGTAATGGATATCCAAGAAAAGGACAAAAATAGAAGCCAAAACGACAAAACCGAGCACGAGAACGGAAAGACCGTGAGAAGTCAAAAAGACAAAGTCAAAGTCAACAAAAGTCAAAAAGTCAAAGTCAACCCCGGGATGAGGCATTGAAAAGAGCATCGAAAACCGAACCCGAAAACCTAAACTGCCAAAAGTGGGCCCAATAGTGGGCCCTGGTCAGCCCACTACCCATTTATAATAAACCCTTGATAATACAAAAGCCCAATCCTTTTATTTTTATACCCGACCCAACAAGCCCATCATCACCCTTATAACCCCGTTATCCCCATTCCCTTTATAACACCCCCGTTAGTCCTTTAAGGACTAACGGTGAAAACCCATCCCAAATCTCTAGGACCAAAGTTGCAAGGTGGAAGGACTATAATTGCAATACATCTATGTATCCTCAGGGGCCAAACTTGACATTCCCTAAACTTCAAAAAAATGCGCCAACACTGTACATCCCTTTCAGTTACCCTGTCTCCACTACCCGCCAAATTCACCCCAACACTGTTCCCAATTTCCCCAAACTTCAAAATAAAGCGGGAACAACTGTACATCTTTCTCAGTTGCCCTGTCTCCACTACCCGCCAAATAACAAACCAACATCATCCCCCTTTCTTCTCCCCTATGTCGACCAACACCTTTGCCAACCTTTATCAACCAATTGCCCACGCTTGCAATCATTAGCTCCATATTCGTTCAAGGAAAATGACAAGAAATTAATGGCTTTGATCATACAACTTGGGAACACTCATAATCAATGGCTAAGATGAGCTTTTGGACTCTCTCACACAACAAGCACACCCTTGAGCTGTCTCAGTGAAGAAACACACATCAAAGGGACTCAAGACCTAGACTTATCCCTTGAAGGACTATCTCTCTCTTTTTTTCGTGTAATTTACTTAAGTTTTTAGAATTTATGCTTTGTATTTCCTTTCCTTTGTAAAAGTTTTAAAGTTAATGAAAAAAGTTTGAGGTTTGTGTTTTAAGTTTCTGTGTTTGATCATTTTATATAACCTGTTAAGCTTTGAAAAGCTATGAAACAGCTTATGGATCTCACCTAAAAGCTTCACTAAGCTTTTTGTTTCTTGAATCAAACCTTATTTTACTGTTTTATCACTTTTATTTACTGTTTTAATCATAAAAATCTAAAAAAATACCAAAAAATATAAAGAAGATCTCATGGAGCATGGTGTATTTTGGATGGCCATGGGTTAGTGCTTATGTGGATAAGCTATAGGATTGTGATAAGTTGTTTTGGGTCTTGAAATTCATAAGAAAAAGCTTGGACTCTTGTAAGTTTCACTTTTAGATTTTTAGTTTATTTACTATTCAACTGCTTATTGTTGCTTATTGCCTGTTCTTATTTACTTATTTATGCTTTGTTATGATGTCTATTGCTTATTATGCTTAGGTTATAGTATAAAAATCTTGTGTGCAAGTTTTTCTTATATTTTGTCTTAAATTAGCTTAAAAGTTGCATAATCTTTAATCCTGTTGTTTTTGCTGATTTAAGTGTTAAAAGTTGCTTAATATGTTTGTTATAAGTCATCTATAATCTGGTATTAAGGTTTTGTTCACTAAAAATCAAGTTATTAAGTTAAAATTGGTAAAAACAGTTTTAAAGGAGTGTTTGGGACAGTAGACAAAATGGGTCAAAATGGTTTAAAAATCTTTTTGGGTCATTCACTCATCTTTAACAAGCATTTTTTAGTTGTGATAATCTGTCTTTAAGAAGTTTTAAGGGTTAAAAGCTCATTTAAGGTTTTATGCAAAAAGGTGTTTGAATCTGTGTTCTAGAAATAGATTGAACTGACTTATTTGATTGAGCTTTTAAAAACAGGTTTCAAGTGTTGTTTTTAGTGTTGTTTTAGAGTCACAATGCAGTATGATAAAGTAGTTTACATGTCCATTAGTTGTGTAAGTTTTTGGTAAAAATCTGTCAAAGTTGCTAAGTGTTTGAAAGTTTGAAAATTAGCTTTTTAATTTGATCATTGTGGCTTATTCTTAATTTCAAAATAGTTTTAGATTGATGATATAAGCTCTTTGAGGTCAAAGCTTAATCTGTTTGTAGGTTATATGTTCATAAGGATCTGTTTAGGTGCTTATTTTTAAGCTCAAAATTAGTGTTTTGTAAAGATTGCAAAAATTTACAAAAATTTGTCCAAGTGTTGAATCAGTGTGAGATAGCTTTTTCGTGAAGCTTTTTAAGTGCTTATTTGAATTTTAAAATGCTTTTTTGTTGTTGCTTATTGTAGCTTTTTAGCCATTCTTCTTAGTGGTATAAGTCACTAAGCCATAAGGATCCTTTTGCTAGCTTATTTTTAAACTAGAAAAGTCCCTCTTGGCCTTTTTGCTTATCAGTTTTGGCCAAAAAGCTATTTGTTTATTTAGGCGATTTAGCTTATTGTTTTTGCTTATTCTAGGTTTAGTTTAGCTTATTTGGTTAGTTTAAGCCCAGTTTAGCGTATTTCTTTCAGTTTAGAGCTTATTTAAGCTTATTTGCATTTTAGCTTAAAATTTCTAAGTTTTATAGCTTATTGATTAATCTGTCTTTCTAGCTTATTTTGCTTGCTTATTTTTGTTCTTAAATGCTTTTTAGATACAGCTTATTACCTGTCTTAGCTTAATTCTCTTTGACATTTGCTTATTAGTGCTTAAAATTGCAAACAATTAGCCTTTTAAGTGAAAAAGATGTGAAAAATTAAAAATTTGTGAGGGTTTTATCCCCTCTTTTAGACCAGAAAATAGGGCCTGAATTAGTGACATGAGAGTTGGCAAAAATTTAGGTTTAAGAGATTAGGATAATAGTTATTGTTATAAAGGTCGTGAAAAGTTTGATAGAACTTTTCAATCAATTCTCACAACTAGGAAACTATGCGAAAAAGATAGGCCAAGCGATATCATAGACTTGGAATATTTTCATGATACCTAGGGAGAGTGACTCTAAGTCTAGCTAGAAGACTCGTTAATAAAGAAAATCGCTTATTGGGAGGCAACCCAATCTTTTATTTCGTGCATTTTAGAAGTGTCGTGTATTTTTAATTTCCATTATTTGTCTTATATGTTTGATTTATATGTGATCATGCTTTGCTTTGTTTTTAAACTCGTCTTAATTGCAAACAAATGTATTTTACATAAAATAAGTGTAGGGGAAAATATCCGGTTTTTAAGAACCATTTCAAACATATAAAATATATAGTTTATGTTAAAATCGTACTTTTATGTTTTATTATTTGTTTTGAGTCATATGTTTATACTAACTGTTTTTGTAGCCTATGCATTAAATTTTTTCTAGAAAATCAATAATGGGATATGTTTGTAGAAAGTTTTACAATGAAATGAATGTGTGGAGACAGCGTCAGGATTAATCTTGACGGTGTCACCACTGTAGCACTTAAGAAATCTTTGTTTTTCACATTTTTGAAAAGTTATTTTGGTTTAATTTCCATGATTTTTAATTTCCTGAACTTTTGCAAAAAGCCACGATTACATTAGTACTAACATTCTATCTTCATTGCTTTCTTAGGATTTTAGTTCATGATTTTGAGGGCTGTATATTATTTTCCTGCCGATTTTACTCTTGGTATGGTTGTTTTTGTCTTTGATACACATGTTATATTAGATGAGAAGAGTCTGAAAGCTCTTAAGGTTTTTGCTTGGACGATTCTTGGATGACGATTTAGCCGGTTTATCTTGTTTCTTTTCTAATATTGAGCAAACCAGGGGTGTATTAGTTTCTCTCGCTTTTTATTTATTTTTCCCTTTATTCGTTTTTCGGGTACTCATAGAACATTAGGACAATGTTCAAAGTAAGTGTAGAGGGTAATAAAAGCCTTAGAAACTATTCCTTCAATTGCATTTGCTTTGTTCTTAAAATGATGTGTAATATACCAAAACATAGTTTAGGACGGTAATTTTGGTCTAAATTTTTAAAAATTTATGGCATATATTGATGAAATTGTAATATTAAAAACGTCTCATGGATAGGAGTTATATGACTAGCATAAAAACCCTACCACTCAAAAATTCCACCCAAAATGTGAGGTTCGCCTTAGTTATTTTAGGAATAAAAGCATTCATTTTAATGCTTATGAGAGTGTACCAGCAGAATTATATATTCTAGAACTTGCTTTAGCGATTCATCCCGAGAATGCTAGTGAGATCGCATTCGTGTGATAGGATTTACTAACTGATAAGAGGCATTAGGATAACCCCTGTTTTTTAGCCTATATTTGTTATGGTTAATTGGGGGGGGGATTTTTTGGGGGATTTCTTTTTTTTTTTTTTTCCTTGATCATATAAGACCACCCCCACACCTTGCTTTCGCACTCATTTTAGTGCAAAGATACCTATAGTTACACCCTTCTGGCTATCCTTTTCGTTTTCTTTTGTTAAGTATTTTGGTGAGATCGACATGGGATTTCTTTGGATTAAGAAATTCCTAAATAGACTATTCTGGAGTATTTAGTAGTTAAAATTTGTTTACACCCTACCAAAATGTTACATCCAAATCGCCTTAGCATTCCTTGTATGTACTCATTTTTAGTACATTATTGTTATCACATTTGTTTAACCATAGTTAATTATTTACTTGATTACATGGTTGCTAAGTCGAGTTTATTGTTAGTGTATACATTTGTGGCACGATTGGGATTCATGGTAGTTTTTATTATATGAAGAAATGGGAAAGAAAGTCAAACTATTACCCCCACATTTGTCAAATATTCTCCATGTTTATTGATCCTCCTAATTCGGGTCATTAGTTACTTTATCTTCGAGTTGTCATAAAACTTAAGTGTAGGGGTGAAATTATAAACCCCAAGTCATGTATATTATGTATGTTTCAGTAGATGGCAGGGCAAAAGTGTATATAAAAAAATATATAAAATTCAAAAAGATCAAAAAAAAAAAAGAAAATGTTAGAAAAATACGGGTTGCTATCTTGCTATTGTTTATGTCCAAGAAAGAGTCAAGAGAAGAAAAAGAAATAGTTTGATGTAGAGTTGTGTATATTTTTCCTAGTTTCATCAAGTCTTGGCTTAGCAACGCCTTTTACATGTATTCTTGTAAGATAATTAGCTTGCCACCAGTCAAAATTCCCCCATATCCCCCAATCGTGTTTCCTTTACCCTACACCCAAACATTACAACCCTTTGAAAGACCTCTTTTGATAGTAATTCCTAGGTGTTCCGCCAAAGTAGTGGAGGTTTTGATCCTTTATCAAGCTTATGATAATCTATATACTATGACAGGTAGTTAGTGTTTATTTTCCCGTTTCCTATATTGTTATAATTCATTATTACACCAAGAGAAAGAGAGAATCCAAACACTTATATGAGGTGCTAGTATATAATTTATGTGCTTTTAATTACGAGGTCTATCCGGTTGTTTCATAAACTATCTTTATCGAGAAGATTAAACGCCCCTGACTTTGGTATTTACTATGTAGAAAAGTCTATTTGCTTGAGGACAAGCAAATCCCAAGTGTAGGGGTATTTGATGAGGTGTAATTTTATACACTTTTTCTGGGTCATTTAACCCCTAAAATCATGCAAATATCCCCATTTATCGTGCTTAATCGTTTCTTTATGATATTGTAGAATTTGAGAAGCATTGGAAGGAAATACACGTGACTTGGGCTCAATTGAAGAAGAAATGGGACAAAGACACAACTTTACAAGACCTTGATGGAGCTTTGGATTTACAGGGCATGGAGACGGCGTCGCGATTTCTTTCGACGCCGTCAAAGCTTGAAGGTGACGACTTCACGATCCTTTCTGACGACGTCACAGTAGCCGACTTAAAGAAGATCATAGAAGATTTGGCGGGTTGACGACGTCGCGATTAATAAGAGACGACGTCGCGACTTATTCTCTATATATACAAACCCTATTTTTCATGTTTTATAGAAAAAAACGTAGAGTATATTTGTAGCAGCTATAGAGATCGATTTTTAGGGTTCCCAGACCCTTTTGTACTCATTCATACTCCATGTTTAATTGAAGTGAAGTTCCTTTACCCTTTTAATCATTCAATATGTCCATGTGTTGTTTGATTAATTGTTCTTCGCTTTTAATTAACATGCTTGGCTAAATTTAATTGTGTTTGCTTATGATTATATGAAACCTAGTTGTTAGATCTTTTGTTATTACTTCTTGTTATTGATGTGCGTGTTAGGCTTTAGAAAACTAGCTTCTTAATTACAAAGCGAATACATCTAGAGAAACACGGCTAGGTTAGAGGATACCTGTGACTAGATCACCATTGGGTGGATTCCGAGTTAAGTGTTTAATTTATTAGATACTTACACATTCCATTACGAGGGTGATGGTATAAAAATATTGTGAGAAAACTAGGAGTAGTGCATGATTAGGTAAACACGTTTGTTTAACCATGCGAGTTTTTCCGCACTTTTACTTTTCGTGCATAATTAGGAGTAGTTTAGTTTAGTAGTTTAATAAAACCCCCTTCAACCCTTAGATATACTTGCTTTCAAAAAAATATTAAAAACCCAAAAATAATATTCCTTCAACCTTTAAACCTTAGTAAACGTATAATTCGTGCCTACCCAAACTATTCCCCTAAAGAACGATAATAACCAGGGCCGTCTTTCAGAGTGTGCAGGGTGGGCGACCGTACATGGCCTACAAAATTTTAAGGGCCCCAAAATTTTTCCACTTAACTATATGTTAAACGTTTAGATAACTAATTTACGTTATATCTTCTAAACAATCACATTTTATATATAATATTTCTTTTCGAAAGGTCTCATTATGTAATTTCTCCCAAGACCTTCAAAAATTTCAGAAATTTAGAGACGGCCCTGATAATAACCCTTTGAAACTTGCACAACACTACAACGATTAGGTACACTTCCTAGGAGGGTTGTAAAACTTTTATGGTGCAACCTGCCGCATCAATTACACGATTCCATATGATATCAGGTACCTATGATTATTTATACCGAACTGGGAACACTCAAAACCAACCAACATATACTTGTACTATTTTCGTGCTAAGAGCTATGTATAATATTTTTTATAACCCGTGCACGAACGACACTTTGACATAATTTAACTTAATGTATTTTAACATAAGTCACAATAAATGTAAATTTTTATTATTTATGCATAAACATTATATATTATCTAGTTTTAATAATACAACTGATTAAGAATGGAAATTTTTATTTTGGCATCCAAATGCCTCGCTGGTGTATGTACGTAATTGTTAAATTAGATTTATTATAACATTATGTAATTATTATATACTTATATAATTATAATACTTGTGTACGTACGAATTTTTACTTATAATTTTTATTATCTATTAATATCGACTAATAATTTATATAATTTTTTGGTGGACGAAGAATTTGACTTTTTTTAATTGACATGTTGAGGTTGATAGTATCTAAATTTAACTATTGATATCATATTTTAGACACTATGCATGATTAATAACACGTAACAACCTTGAAAAATTATTATTCTTAATATCCTTATTTGAACATTAAAGAGTCATTATATGCGTCGATGCTAGGAATGAGCGTATAGACCTGAATTCCATTACCGAACCGGTATCGACTCCTGGTGCACAATACGAGACCGGTATCATGATTCGTGCAAAAAAAATTTTGGGACCACTAATACGGTACCGGTACTAAAGTGGGATGAAATCAAAAAATACCAAAAATTTGACTAGTCATGTTTTTGATTCAAAATCCTTGAATCTATTCCAACCAAATTACTTAAAAATATGACAAGCACTATAATCTTATGATTCAAACTAGATTCCAAAACTTTGTATTCAACAATCCTCAACCACTTTTAACTCGTTTGTATAATACAAGTATTAAATCATGTACTTCTAACTTTAAACAATCAAATGATTCATATCAAATTCCTATAGTTTATAATAAAAATTCTTAAACTAATTTGGACCCACTTAGCTATTAAGACAAACGCAATCTATTTCTCCATCCCACATGACAGATTTATGATCCATTTCCGACAATAACTGAATGAAAATTACGATTAAGAGAAGAGGTTTGAAGGTTACCGGTGTGAGATGAAAGGTGAGAGGTTGCTCCGGTATCCATATACCATTGCTGATCATGAGAAGCCATAAGAAGTTTTTTTTTCGATGAACAGTACCCGCCGATGAACAGTACCGATGAACAGTACCCGTCGATGAACAGTTTTTTTTATGGGAGGGAGAGGTGAGGAGCGTGTTATGAGAGAAAAAAAGAAGGAGAGGATTACGGGAAGATTGATATTAGGCTCTGATTACCATAAAGGATATTGATTTGCTTTGATTGATTGCTTGATTACAATTGATAATAGCCAACCTATATATAGGATACAAAGGAACCTTCTAGACTATGGGCTCGGGCCAATGGGCCGACTACACAAAATATACAATATAATATGTACTCTAATACGCCCCCGCAGTTGGAGCGGGAGATTTGCGGACGCTCAAACTGGATCTGAAATCAGCAAACAACGGGTATGGGAGTCCTTTTGTGAAGATATCTGCGTACTGAAATCGAGAAGGGACATGAAGAACTCGAACATGACCTGCTGCTACTTTGTCACGAACAAAATGAATGTCAATCTCTATATGTTTGGTGCGCTGATGTTGTACAGGGTTTGCAGACATGTATACAACACTGACATTATCACAGTAGACCAAGGTCGCTGTGAAAAGTGGGGTATGAAGCTCACGAAGGAGGTTGCGAATCCAAGATGTCTCAGCTACAGCATTCGCAACCCCGCGGTATTCAGCCTCAGCACTAGAACGAGACAACGTGTCCTGACGTTTGGAGGACCATGTCAGGAGGTTGTCACCAAGAAAAACACAGTATCCAGAAGTAGATCGGCGTGTAGCCGGATAACCTGCTCAGTCAGCATCAGAGTATGCAATAAGCTATGATGTAGTAGACCGAAATAGCTATAATCCAAGATCAGTGGTTCCTCGAAGATAACGAATAACATGTTTCATAGCATTAAGGTGTGGCTCTCGAGGATCATGCATGTAAAGACATAACTATTGAACTGCACATGACAAATCAGGCCGGGTAAAAGTGAGGTACTGAAGTGATCCGGCAAGACTGCGATATAAAGTAGGATCAGTGACCGGTGATCCTTCAGGTCCAAGCTTCTTCTCGGTGTCAATTGGGGTCCTGCAAGGATTACAATTAAGCATCTGTGCTTGCTCAAGAATCTCGGTAGCATATTTTGTCTGAGACAAAAATATGCCAGATGTAGTTTTCATGACAGATATACCGAGAAAATAGTTAAGTGGGCCAAGGTCTGTCATAGCAAACTCCACATGTAGTAAAGAGATGATACGTTGCAGGAGTGAAGTAGAAGAAGCTGTAAGAATGATATCATCCACGTATAGTAGTAAGTAAGCTGTGTCTGGCCCCTTGTGAAAGATGAAAAGAGATGAGTCAGTTTTGCTGTGATAGAAACCGGCTCGAATAACATAGCTAGAAAATCGTTGAAACCAAGCTCGGGGGGCCTGCTTAAGGCCATAAAGCGACTTTTGCAGAAGGCAAACATAATCAGAATGAGCTGAATCAGTAAATCCTGGTGGCTGGTGCATGTAAACTGTCTCTTTAAGATGGCCGTGAAGAAATGCATTCTTCACGTCTAACTGATGAATAGGCCATTGTCGAGAAACTACAAGGCTAAGAACAGTCCGTATGGTAGCAGGTTTGACAACAGGGCTAAATGTCTCATCGCAATCGATGCCTTGTTGTTGACTACGACCATTTGCAACTAGTTGAACTTTGTACCGATTTAAGGATCCATCCGCATTATATTTATGTTTGTATAACCACATAGAGCGGACAATGTTGACATTTGGTGGGCGAGGAACAAGTACCCATGTGTTATTGTGAATGAGAGTTTTATATTCGTCACACATAGCTTGTTTCCAATTAGAATCTTGAAGGGCGTGGAAAGGAGACTTAGGGATAAGGGAGGAGGTGGTAACATGTAAGTTGTATTTAGGGTTAGCTTTCATAATCCCGACTTTAGAGCGTGTAACCATAGGGTGTTGCGAGGTGGGTAGTGGTGGTGGTGGTGTGGTTGGTGGTATCGGTGTTGTTTGTGGTGATGGTGTTGATAGAGGAGTTGGAGGTGTTGATTGTAGAGTTGTTTGTGGGTGTGTTGTTTGTGGTGGTGTTTGTTGAGGAGAAGTAGGTGTGGTAAGTAGGCAAAGTGCAATGGGAAAGGTGTCGAGATTATCATCTAAAAATTGGTATGAGGGGGGTTTAGTTAGAGTCATGGAGCCAAAGGGAAAGACAGTTTCGTCAAATGTAACATGACGAGAAACGATGATTTTGTTGGTGTTCAGGTCAAGGCACCGGTATCCACGATGATTGTAAGCGTACCCGAGAAAGATAGATGGTGTGGTGCGAGGGGCAAGTTTATGTGGTGGAAAGGTGTAAGGGTAACAAAGGCATCTGAACGTGCAAATGTGGGTGTAAGAGGTTGGTTTGTTAAATAATTTTATGTAAGGGATGTCATTGTTGATGGAGGTGGAGGAGAGGATATTAAGTAAGTAAGTGGCAGTGAGTAGTGCTTCGACCCAATACTCGGGAGGAACACGGGCTTGAAAGAGGAGAGAACGTACTACGTTATTAATAGTACGAATCATGCGCTCAAATTTACCATTTTGTTGAGATGTACGTGGGCATGAGAAACGAAATTAAATGCCATTAGTGGCAAATAATTCATGAAGGGAGTTGTTGTCAAATTCTCCACCATGGTCACATTGAAAAGATTTGGTTTCACGGTTGAATTGGGTTTTTATAAAGGCACGAAAGTGTAGAAGTTTTGACCGCGTATCAGATTTTATGTAAAGTGGGTAGACCCATAAAAATGTGAATAGTGATCTAAGAAAAGAACATAGTATTTATATCCACTCATGCTAAAGACAGGAGATGTCTAAAGGTCTGAGTGAATAATGTCAAAGGGAGATGTAAAAATAGAGGTAGATCATTGGAAAGGAAGTTTTATTTGTTTGCCTAACTGGCAGGCTCGACACAAGTGTTGAGTGTTTTTATTATAAGACACAAGGCCACGTGACGATAGTGTTTGAATTACAACGTCACCAGGGTGACCAAGACGTTGATGCCAAAGGGAATGGTTATTAGTGAGTAGGCCGAAGGCTGAGGCGGCAACGTGTAAAGGGTATAGATCACCCGTGCTGTCACAACAAAGAAGGGTTTGACGGGTATAATAATCTCGTACAGTGAAACCATATGGATCAAAATCAATGGAGCAATTATTATCGATGGTGAATTTTCATACTGAAACAAGGTTTTTAATGATATTGGGTGTGACAAGAACATTTCTAAGGTGAAGGGGACGATATGGATTAAGGATTTGTATATGACCAAAGTGGGTGACAGGTATAGATGATTGATATGTGTTTCATCACATATCATTTTCCTTATTAAAATGAACATTAAATGACCAAAATACATGAAAAATATATTGTATTTGCTTGTATTGTGAATTTTATTGTGCAGGTAACGGATATATAAAAAATGGACAAAAAACAAAGCAAAACGGACAAAACCGAGCACGGGAATAGGAAGAGTACGAGAAATCGAAGCCAAAGACAAATACATCCTTAATGGGCCAACCCGTACCCATTTAAATGGGTCGGGTCAGCCCATTAGCTTATAAGCCTAATATCAAAAGCCCTTCAATTATAAATCCATTTCCTTAAATACTTATCCTGGTCCAAAACCCCATTCCAAGCAAATCAAATGACCCGAGCCCACACAGGGTCAAACACGGGTCAAAGAAAAGAATTACTGTATATCTTTCTCTTTTTCCTCCATCACTTACACACAGAGTAACAAAATCACCCAAGGTAAACCCACACGCCTCAAAAGCTTTTAGAATTACAACTCTTGACAAGTCTGACACCCCAAATAGCCACGCTGGCAATCCCCAGCAATACCATTGGATATTGAGACGTGTACTTGATCCAACGGCTCAAATGATGAGATTTAGAGGCGGTTATGATTGGAAGGATGTGATTGGATGATGGGACGATCCTCCTTGCCCTAGAAGGTTCTGCAAAGAAGAAGGGAAGAACTGTGGCTATAACTACTGAAGATATGCAGAAAAGGAGAAATGATGTCAAGGCAAGAACTACTCTATTATTGGCTCTCCCTGATAAACATCAGTTGAGATTCAGCAAATATGATAATTCTAAAGAATTTTGGGAAGCCATTTTGAAAACCTTTAGTGGAAATGAAGCTACCAAAAAGACAAAGAAGAATCAATTAAAGCAGCAATATGGTAACTACAAGGCTGAAGGGTCTGAGACACTTGAACAAACCTTTAACAGGTTACAGGCTATTGTAAGCCATCTTGAGCTCATGGATGTCCCAATTGAACAAGTATATGAACCTGAGGTCCAAAAGAGAGCAGAGTCAAACTCACTGATGAGGTGTCATTTTATACACTTTTTCTGGGCCATTTAACCCCCAATATCGTGTATTTATGCCCAAAATAGGTACTTAATCGTTCCTTTTCAGGTATTTCTCATTTGGACAAATTACACGTGACTTGGGCTCATTTGGAGAAGAAATGGATAATATTACGAACCAACACCAATACTCTTGAAGATTTGTGTTCACAGACCCTGGAGACGGCGTCGCATATCATACACGATGCCGTCGCATTCATCTAGTGACGGCGTCACATCTTTCCAGACGGCGTCAGCCCGCACCGACTCAAGACGGATCTAGAAGATTCTCTTTCATGATGGCGTCACGACTAAAATGCGACGTTGTCGCCACGTATTTCCTATATATACAAACCCAAATTTAGGGTTTTGTGTGTGTAACTTTAAAATAAAAAGAGGGTACGAACCCTAGTTCGTTTAGCAGCCATAGACGATGATTTTATGGCTTAAAACCCCTATTGTAACTCTTCCAATTCATGTTTTAATCAAGTAAGATTTACATTATGATTTAATATGTCTATGTGTTGTGTGATTAATTGATCTTGCTTTACTCTTAACATGCTAGTCTAAACTTATTATTGTGTTTATTTATGATTGTATGAAACCTAGAATGTAGATCTTAATATTGTTGCTTCTTGTTGATGGATGTGCACGTTAGGCTCTAGAAAACCAGCTTTTGTCTGTATTGATGTTGATATATCTAGGGAAATGTGATTGTGTAGAAAGGATACCATCGGGTAACAATCTTCATACTACCTTGCCCCCTAATATGGTTGATCCCTCTTAGGTTATTTCACATGCATTCAATATGTATCTTGGGGGCCTTGTAATAATCTTCATACTACCTTACTTGTGCGTTGCCCCGAGAGCGTATTGCGTAGATGGTATTTTCGTGTAATTTGTCCATACTTTAGGAAATACCTACATAAATCATCACAAGTGTGACAAGGAAACAACATTAGGAGAAGCGTTCTAGGGAGTAATACATGATTAAATAGACACAATCTTTTATCCCATTGTTATCACCTTTAGTTTAGATTATTATTTAGTTTAATTAGCTAAAACCAAATCACTATCTCAATCATATAATTTTACTTGCTTTCATAAAACATAAAAATACAAAAAAGAATCTTCCTTCAACACTTAGAATTCTATTAGACCGTGATCAAGCCTTCCCAACCTATTCCTCGAGTGAACGATAAGCAACCTCGAGTCTTGCCCATACTACACTACAACGATTAGGTGCAGTACCTAAGGAGTTGTAAAACTTCTCGTGTAGAAGTCCTACGGCAACCGCACATCACTCACAAAACATGGCCTTCATTTATACATCAAACACCAGTAGTGATAAAAGTGAAGTTCCCACTGCTAATGTTCAAACTGCTAGTGTTTAAGTTTCCATTGCTAGTATTGATGTTGCAGCTGCTAGTTTTAGCCATGATACTATTTGTGCATACATAGCTGCTCAGCCAAATTGTTCAGAAATCAAATATGAGGACATCACTCAGATTGATGATGATGATATAGAAGAGATGGACATAAAGTGGAACTTGGCTTTGTTAAGCATAAAGGCTGATAGGTTTTGGAAGAAGACTGGTAAAAAAATTACCATTCAAGGACCTGATGTAGCTGGTTTTGACAAATCAAAGGTGGAATGCTTTAATTGTCACAAGATGGGCCACTTTTCTAGAGAGTACAGAGGTCCTAGTCAAGACAAAGGAAGAAGAGAAAGCTACAAGAAGGATCCTAAGGTGGAAGAACCTGCTCCTAAGGCAATGATAGCCATTGACGGCATTGGATAGGATTGGAGTTACATGGTCGAGGAAGAATAAAACCATGCCCTTGTAGCTGATGAAGAGGAAGCTTCAACAGAATATGCTTTTATGGCCAAGTCTAGCTCAAGCTCAGATAATGAGGTATATGATGATTCTTATTGTTCTAAATCATGTAGGAAAAACACAGAAAATCTTAACAATAAGATTACCAAGTTAAATGAAGAACTTAGTGATTGTGAGACTGATTTATATAACTACAAAAGAGGTTTATCACAAGTTGAAGCTAGACAAGTTGAATTCAAAGAAAATGAAATTCAATTTTATGAAAGAATTAGAGTCCTTGAGAGACATATAAAGGTCAGAGATAATAAAATTGAATATCTCATAAATGAACTTGAGGAGTTAAAGAAGGAAAAAGAAAACATAGATCATAAATTAGCAAGGTTTGGAAATGCTTCAATAGACCCAGACAGTCTCTTAGGAAATCAAAGACTTGTTTAAGATAAGAAAGGTCTAGGATTTAATGAGTATAATACTATGCCGCCTCTTTCTGTACAAGTCTATTCACCTCCTAAGAAAGATCTATCTTGGATGGGTTTACCTGAGTTTGTTGATGACACTGTCACTGATTATACTAGGCCCACACCTAGTATAGATGTATCAAAAGGTGTAAATGGTGAACTTGAAGGTAATAATACTTCTGTTTTTGAACAATGAGGATCATCTGGTAATGTTATGTCAAAGCCTATGATTAAGTTTTTGAAAGAAACGAGTTGTCCTAATGCTATTAAAGTCAATAATACTAAAAGTGTTAGGAAATCAACTGTGAAATATGCTCACATGTACAAAAACACTTCAAAAAGTCCTAAAGTTAGGGGAAACCAAAGGAATTGGAATAATCAAAAATCCTAACATCTAGGAAAAGACTTTTTAATGCAAAATAAAGCATGTTATAAGTGTGGTTGTTTTGATCATTTGGCATTTAATTATGGTATATGGGTGGATAAGGGAGAAACCTGGCCAAGGGTTAATTATTCCCAAGATAATATGAAATTCACATCTACTCATAAGAGTATGACACCCAGAGCTGTTTTACTCAAATCTGGCACAAAGCCCATTGCTGTAAATAAACCATCTTCAACTCCAAAATCTACATTGAATGTTGCTTAACCAAAAATGACATCTTTTGTTAAAACAACACATTCAAATGTAAAAAGGCCCTTTGAAAGAAATTCATTAGCTAAAAATAAATTTTAGGTTCCCACTGATAGAACAAAAATTCCACTATTAGCTCAAAAGTTCCCACTATTAGCTCAAAAGTTCCCACTACTAAGCCAACAGTTGCTACTGATAAGGGATCCAAGGGAAAAGCTGTTAAGGCCTTAGCTCGTTAGATTTGGAAACCTAAGCAAAATACTTCTAATTAAGGTTTAAATTTCAATGGTGTATCAGTGACCTTCAAGAAATATCAATACATTGATACACAAGGCAGGCTCAAGTTAGTAATGGCTTGGGTCCCTAAAGAGAACTAATTCTCTTTTTATTTGTGCAGGGCATACCACAGGATGATATTGATGATAAAGGATATTGGGACAGTGGTTGCTCTAGATACATGACTAGCAACATATCCTATATGTCTGAATATGAGCCTTATAATGAAGGATATGTATCATTTGGACATGGAGGAGGAAAGATTACTAGTAAAGGTACAATAAAGACTGATAAACTTGAGTTTGAAAATGTTTATTTTGTGAAAGAACTGAAATATAATCTGTTTAGTGTGTCTCAAATCTGTGACAACAAAAATAGTGTTTTGTTCACTGACTTAGAGTGCCTTGTGTTGGGGAAAGATTTTAAGTTATATAATGATTCTCATGTGTGGCTTAGGACTCCTAGACAGCAGAATATGTATTCAATTGACTTGAAAAATATTGTCCCCCATACGAACATGACTTGTCTGAATGCCAAGGCCTCTGAAAATGAAAGTATGTTGTGGCATAGAAGATTAGATCATTTGAACTTTAAGACCATGAATAAACTTGTTAGAAATAATCTAGTTTAGGGTTTGCCTTTCAAAAGTTTTGAAAATAACCTTAAGTGTGCTGCTTGTCTAAAAGGAAAGTAGCATAAAGCTTTTTGTAAGACCAAGTTAGTGAGCTTAATTACTAAACCCCTTCACACTTTGCATATGGATTTGTTTGGACCTACTTCTGTCAGTAGTCTTAATCTTAAATGGTATTGCTTAGTTGTGACTGATGATTTTTCTAGGTTTACTTAGACTTTCTTTCTAAAATCTACGGATGAAACTTGTAATATTATTAGGAATTTTATAACAGAGATAGAAAATCTAAAGGATCTAAAAGTGAAAATAATCAGATGTGATAATGGGGGTGAGTTTAGGAATAGATAGATGGATGAATTTTGTTCTAAGAAAGGTATTAAGAAAGAGTTTAGTAATGATGGAACTCCTCAGCAAAATGGTGTTGCTGAGAGAAGAAATAGGACTCTCATTGAAGCTGCAAGGACCATGTTAGCTGATGCAAAACTTCCTGTCACTTTTTGGGCTAAAGCAGTTAACACTGCTTGTTATGTTCAAAATAGGGTTTTAGTAAACAAATCCCAAAATAAGACCCCTTATGAATTGTTTAATGGTAGATCTCCTGCTATAGGATTCTTAAGACCATTTGGGTGTTATGTCATGATCCTTAATACGTTAGACTACTTAGGCAAGTTTGATTCTAAAGGAGATTAAGGTTATTTTGTTGGATACTCCCTGAATAGTAAAGCATTTCGGGTATTTAACAAGAGAACCAAGAAAATAGAAGAGAACATGCATGTGGATTTCCTAGAGAATCAACCTATTGAGAAAGGAGCTAGTCCCAATTTGCTTTTTGATATTGATTCTTTAACCAAATCAATGAACTATGTACCAGTTGTTGTTGCATGAACATTTTCTACTAACATTTCAGGTACAAAAGAAGTTGCTAGTCAAGCTATGGAGGAAAATATGTCCACCCTGAGGTTCATTGCTCTTCCAAATTGGTTTGATGAGGCTCATATGACATCTTCTCATGATTCTTCAAGGAAAAATGATGCAGTTTCATAAAAAGATGCTTCTCAAAATAAGCAAGATAGGAATGTTGATGTCTTTGAAAGGAGTAGGAACACCATTCCCACTTCTACTACAAAAGATCCCACAGCTGATCAAGTGGAGCCTGTTTTATCATCAATAGTGGAAACTGAAGTTCCCACTGTTAGTTCACATGTTCCCACTGATAGTCTATCTAATCCCCCTGTGAGCTCAAGTGGCCCAAGAATCATTTCATGAAGGGGTTCAAGCTATCCAGAAGCACTATCTTTGGGAAATGCAATGACCTTTGAAAATAGGTTGGAAGATATCTTTGGAGATTCAACTGCTTCAGTTAAGTTAAATGAAGTGGAAGCTGACTTGAGAAACATAGAAACTAACATTCAAGTCAATCCAATTCCTACTCTCTGAATTAATAAAGATCATCCAAAGAGTCAAGTAATTGGTCCGATTGATACTCCTATTCAAACCAGACACAAGGACAAGAATATAGAAGAATAAAGTTTCATAGCTACAATTCATTAAAAGACTAATCCTGATCTCCTTCAGTTTTGTCTGTTTTCATGTTTCTTATTCCAAGAAGAACCCAAGAAGATTTTTGACGCTCTCAAAGACCCAAGCTGGGTAGAAGCTATGCAATAAGAGCTTCTACAGTTTAAGATTCAGAATGTTTGGGTGTTGTTTGATTGTCCTAAAGGAGTGAGACCTATTGGAACAAAATAGGTCCTCAAAAACAAGAGTGATGAAAGGGGAATTGTGATTAGAAACAAGGCCAGACTTGTATCACAAGGGTATACTCAGGAAGAAGGAATTGACTATGAAGAAGTCTTTGCACCAGTTGCAAGGATTGAGGCTATTAGATTATTCTTAGCCTATGCTTCCTATATGGGCTTTACAGTATAACAAATGGATGTTAAAAGTGCCTTCCTGTATGGAACCATTGATAAGGAGGTATATGTGATGCAACCTCCTGGATTTCAAGATTCAAAATTCCCAGACAAAGTCTACAAGGTAGTGAAGGCTATGTATGGACTTCACCAAGCTCCCAGAGCTTGGTATGGTACTTTGTCTAAGTATTTATTAGATAATGGCTTTCAAAGGGGTACCATAGACCAGACATTGTTTATCAGAAAGCACAAAGGAGAATTCTTTCTTGTACAAGTATACGTAGATGACTTTATCTTTGGATCTTTAAATCCAATGTTGTGCAGAGAATTTGAGGCTCTAATGCATGACAAATTCAAAATGAGTGCTATGGGTGAACTCACCTTCTTTCTTGGGTTGCAAGTACTACAAAAGAATGATGGAATCTTCCTTTCACAAGACAAGTATCTTGTTGATATTCTCAAAAAGTTTGGACTCTCAGATGTCAGGTCAGCTAATACTCCCTTGGATGGGGAGCATCCTTGGGGAAAAGATAGAACTGGTAAAGATGTGGAACTTCATTTGTATAGATCCATGATTAGATCATTAATGTATCTTACTACATCAAGATCATATATCATGTTTGCTATCTGTGCATGTGCTAGACACCAAGTGACACCTAAAGAATGTCACCTCCATGCTGTTAAGAGAATTTTTAGATACCTAAAAGGCCACCCAAAGTTGGGCCTTTGGTATCCTAAAAAATCTCCTTTTAAGTTGGTGGCATATTCAGACAGTGATTATGGTGGTGCTACTCAAGATAGAAATTCAACCACTAGAGGTTGTTAGTTTTTGGGAAGAAGGTTGATCTCTTGGCAATGCAAAAAGCATACTATTGTGGCCACTTCCACAATTAAAGCAGAATATGTAGCAGCTGCAAGTGGCTATGGATAAGTTCTTTGGATACAAAATTAGTTGCTGGACTATGGGTACAATTTCATGAACACTAAGATATATATTGATAACAACAGTGCAATTTGTATAGTTAAAAATCCTGTCTTTCACTCTAGAACAAAACATATTGAGATAAGACATCATTTTATAAGAGACTGTTATGAAAAGAAGTTAATCAATGTGGATCATGTTAATTCAGATGATAATGTAGCAGATCTTTTAACAAAAGCTTTTGATGTGGGAAGGTTCTAGTACTTAGTTGTAAGTATTAGGATGCTTGATCCCTAAATATGTCTATCTCTTGCTTTTTGTAAAGTTTTATATAGGATTTGCACTGTTATTAGATCAATAAGTGTTAGTACTGCAAGTGTAAAATGCAATTGTTAGTCATTTTTCCCACTGTTAAGTTTCCACTGCCAGTGTAAATGTTCCCACTATTAGGGTAACTTTCCACTGTTAGTGTTTTTCTTGGTTTTGGACTAACAGTTGCAGGATGAGCATGTCATGAAGAGGTCTATATGATGTCCATGATGCATCAAGGTTGAACCAGACATCATATGTTGTTACTTAGTAAGTCAATATATCTTGGGTTGGGGCTAAGGAACCTCTAGGATTAGGGTATTCATAGAATACTCATGGTTGGTCTTAGACTGTCTCCACTGGTGAATGGAGGTTTTTATGACAATATAGGCTAGTTAAATTACTTCCTTGAGTCCTTAAACTTCCGAGGCACTATAGTATGAGTCTTTATTCATGGGTTATACACAAATTTGGCCTACAAGAGTTGCCCTCATGTCTCCCTAAGCATTTTTGGTGTGCATGAGGTGTGTTGTGGCATTTGGGTGTGTAATTATTGGAGAAGGGACTTATACTGCCAAGACATTTGACCTAGTATGGATGTGGTAGGGTGGTGACTAAGGGAACTTTTATAATGGGTCATACTAGGATACAGTGGTAAATATGTGTATTAATCTTCTTCATGGGTCAAATAGCGAGCAAAGGACTCATGAATTCATGCATATCTATCTTGCATATGCAAGTGTGTATGTATGGATATGGTAGGCTTACTTTTGATTATTGAGGATAGGTTAATACTCTTAGGAATATTTCCAACTGTTTGACCAATCTATTTCCACTGCTAGGCATAAGTTTCCACTGCTTGACTATTTTCCCGCTGACAATATAGCCGTTGGCACTGTTGGGCTCTAAAATTTGATGCATTATTTAATATAATCGTTGGGATTTTTTGGCCGCTTATGTTGCTATATAACTTCTTAAATAGAGTTTCAAGATATTTTTATTCTTTTAAAAGATTTCTTCATCTTAAATTCTCAATTATCTTGATTCGCTCTTATCATACTCTTTCTAAGTGATAATAAAATCCCAATTGATAGTTGCCCACAGCACCAACTCTCATAATTATCTATTAACTCAGCACCCTAAACAATTAATCTTTAATGGGCAAGCTTGCTTTTTGCGATAATCATAATATGGTGGCTATTTTGGAGAAAACACAGTATAATACAGACTTACACCAGATAGTGGACTTCCTAGAAGCCTCCCACATAAGGTATGCTTTGACAGTTCATCCCACTATCTATGTTTCACACATCCGACAGTTTTGGTCCACTGCTAGGATCGAAACAACGGATGGAGAAACAAAGATTATTGCCAAGGTTGACGGCAAGCAAAGGACTATCTCTGAATCATCAATTAGGAGGCATCTCAAACTAAATGATAAGGAAGGGATTAGCACTTGGCTTGACGATGAGCTTTTTGAAAATCTTTCACTGATGGGTTACAATATTTTACCAAACCAAAAGTTCTCTTTTCAAAAGGGTCAGTTTTCTAATCAGTGGAAATTTCTTATTCATACCATCATGCAGTGTATAAGTCCAAAAAGTACTGATTTTAATGAGTTTAGTAGTAATATTGCCACTATTGTTGTTTGTTTAGCTACTAATAGAGTCTATAACTTCTCAAAAATGATTTTTGATGGTATGGTAAGACATATAAAGAGTAAGGGTAACAAATTTCTCATGTACCCTAGGTTTATTGAAAAATGTTTGAAAATGGGTCAATTTTATGTTATCAAACACTCTGAAACTTATCCTATGCCCTTTCATACTCAAAAGGTCTTTACTACCCTAAGAGTCAATTCCAAAAGTTCAATATAGACCCAATATTTGTCATAGACCCAATGAACCAATCCTAGTCACTCATTTTTCATCAAAAATAAAAAAACCCACTTTCCACCTTTTTTAAAAAATTAAATATCTCACACACTGTTAATCGTTACGCAATACAAAACATATCATCGCGACGAGAATTGAATTATATTTCTATAGAGGGGCGACACTATGAACTTTTTTTATGATTTTATGAAGTCATATACGATTTTATGAAATCATACATGATTTATGAAATCATATATGATTTAAGAAATCATATATGATTTGTTATACTGTCTTCACACCTCTGTTAGGCATAGTGACTAGTAACTTAGGATTCAGTTATGAGATTAAGATAGCTAGTGGGCATCTAGTGGAGATCAATAAGGTTATTAGAGCCTATAAACTAGAAATAGAATGGTATACCTTTGACATTGATCTAATACCGTTTGGAAGTGGGAGTTTTGATGTAATCGTAGGAATGGACTGGTTGTTCAAACACAAGGCTAAGATCATTTGCCATGAGAAGGTAGTTAGGATCCCACTACGGAATTGCAAGACACATAGAGTCATAGGTGAAAAACCAGAATAGAAGGTGAGGCATCTTGTCACACCCCATAAATTTTAGGTCAATATTTCAAACTATTTCAATCATTATTTTGAATTATATCCATTACGTTTGAATTTAACCTAGAACCGAGAGGTTATCCTGCGTAAATCTGAAAATCATCATCGGACGCGTTCCGCCTTCGGATTTTGATTAGGTTAGATATTATATGTATTATTTTATCTTTTCTAATTGTTACGTAGTTTACGTTCACTCCCGGTACTTATTTTTACGGTTTAGCATATTATTTACGTTTTTCGTGTTTTTGATCAAACGGAACCCCGAAAACCCAAAATCTTTTGGTGTAAACTCTAGTTATCATATATCTCTATTATAGAAGTCAAAATTTTAGTGGTCTTTCCCCCCTATACTCAAATCACACGCACAAACACCCATCTAATTAAATAAAGTAGAATCTTTATGCATTAATTTAAATTTGTTTGGAAGTATTATGCACGCT